>VXAU01001433.1:251051-297414 GCA_013399695.1 Formicarius rufipectus | reverse complement strand
TTTTTTTTTGGGGGGGGGGGCGGCGGGATTTGTTTCGTTGTTTGCTTGTTGATAAAATACTAATAAAAGGGGGGGAAATAATAATAAAGAAACCGAAAAGAAGCCCGGTTCCCAGCGTGTCGCGGAGGAGGAATTGGTAGTGCTGGGATTTTCCCTTCCCCAAACTTTCCCTGGAGGCGAGAGGAGCGGCGGCACCGGCACCGCGACCGTCCCGTCCGAGCAGGGCGGCAGAGAGGTACTGGGGGCTGGAGGGCAGAGAACTTGGCGCAGCAAAGCTTGCGTGGGGCTGTAAAAGCAGAGGATAAAGATATATTTATATTTGTGTATTGCTGTTTATTGGTAATTTCTGGCAGAGAATTAGTCTGCTTTCCATCTCGCTTCCGCACCCGGGAGTGCCGGGAGGAACAAACAACGGAGAAGATACTCTGCAAATTGTTCATTTAATGTTACGTGGTGTCAGATGTACCAGACTGGAAATTTAGTGGCAGGTTTTGAAGGGAAGAAATTAACTAGAACAGGTATTTCTGCGGTGGCAGGGGGAATGCATTGTCCTTCTGTATCACAGGAATATTACTGGTATTACTTGTAAGAACTGACATATTTTAAATATGTATCCTAATGGCACCACGCACCTCAAAGCTCCTCATAGAACACCTTTGCTTAAAGCATTTGGAGTTTCTAATGGCACAAATTAAAAACTCACCTTGGTTTAATGTAAATAAAATTGGGGAGAGCTGTTCTCCACTCTAATAAGGTGATCATGATTTTATCGAGGTAGCCCTGAGGGAAAGAGTGGCATATTAGGAGAACTATGAGAGGATGAAAGCTAAATTAAAGTAAAACCTATACAACGAAAGTGTGGCTGTGGTGGGAATAAATCAGACCACTTATATTATTTTTCTTGGAGATTTGAGTGAAGAGGTGGAGAGGAGCCTCTAGAAAGCAGAGAAACATGCAAACCAGGCACACCTACAGCAACAGGTCTTGTTTTGCCTGGAAAGGATGAACTGAGCTTTGTCAGTGTTTGAGCCAAGCTTATCCAGTCACAACTGGGGCAGTGGCTGATCCCGCAGACGGGTGTTGGATCTGGAGGTGGTGGCCCTGATTTCTCCCACTGCTGGACTGGCAAGCAGCTCTTCCCAAAATATAGGGCGGATGGTGGAATAAATGTGGTGATTCAAAGAGGATTTGTCAATACTAAAAATAAACAGGCCCACAGATGTGTCCTAGAGGGTCATGTACAGGCTGAACATTTTTGGGGCCAATGAGCTGATTTCAGAGATTTTCTGTCTGTGTGTCCTGTCCAAGGTGCTGAAGTTCATTTTGCTGCAATTTCCCAGGATTTCAGGGCTTGGCAGAAGTGGTCTTGGAGGCTTCCTCTCGTCTGAAACCGGTGAGGGGGTTGCCCCCTGAGTGGTATGAAGAAAAAGCAGGGATGTGTTTTCAGACACGTATATTTGATCCGTCTTTTTGGCGTGGGAAAACAGGCCAGGTGGAGACACAGATGGATCTGGCAGATCCTATAAGCTTTTGGTGGCAGAGAATTGGAAAGGTCAGAGCTGTGAGGTAGTGAGGAGTGAAACCCTCTCATTCTGATGGACCAAGAAAGTGGTGGTATTGAAAGTGTGAACTCTGTTGGTTTGAGTGCATGTTTCAATGAGACATCTGGTTCCAAAAAAGTTGATCGGAGGCCAGTGTTGCAACAGGATGGGATTGATGCAAATGGAATTGGAGTGATGTCCACTGATTTTGTTAATTTTTTATTTTTTTTTTTAATTTATTCTGCTGTAGCCTTTTCAAATGGTAAACATGACTGACAGAGAGCTTCAGAAATAGGGGGTGCTTAAGAAAAAAAATGTCTTTTGGGGCCAAATGTCTCAATGTAGAAGCCTGTCCTGCAAACTGTGGTATTTTTAGATTAATGTGCCAAAAGGTCTCAGCCTTGAGTAGTGTAGTTTATGTAACTTTGGTAGAGGCAGATCACAGTATTGTCAGAGATAATCACAGATTGATATTTTTCTTAACTTTTTCATGACTGGAGTTCAATGTTGTCACATCGGTTTTCTCAGATCTTGACACTCATTCTGCCTCATCCATAAAGCAGCTTTGTACTTCTGTCTGAGACTCCGAGGGGTTTACAAACACAAAGGGTCAGATTCTAAAGCCAGTGTTCTCCCACAGAAGTAGCTTTTGCTGCAAGGAGTCCTGCAGATTTAAAGCATGCCAGAACTCTGTACAGTGTTGTGGAGAACTGATACTGTTTCATGCCCTCGGTCATTCGTCAGAGCTCACAAAGGTATTTGGTTGCATCACTGGGTATGTAGCCTAAATACCTTGACCATGAAGGGGTTATGTAGACCATGAGACTTCATGACTGAATGACAGCTTATGGGTACAGACTTTAAAACTGCAAGAGAGTTGAGAGCATTGTATTCCTGGCTTGAATGAGAAATTGGCCCCTGTTCTCGCTGTGATGGACTAACACCCATGGCACCAGCTAGCACCTCCCAGGACTTTTACAGGTTACAGAAAAATGTTCACTAGTTGATGTGTTCTTGATTTAAATGTGTTGTCAAAATTATATTTCAAAATTTACTGGTAGGAAATTATATCCTGACTGGCATGGGATATTTATAAAATCTAGCTAGTCTTAATTTCTTTAAAACATTCTGTTTATGATATTAACTAGGGATTGGTTTATCTTCTCATTACCATTTTCTGCTTAGTGTCTTGAAAGAATCCTCTGTGTTTGCATGTGAGTAAAGAACATTTTGGGTTGCATATTAAAACATGTTGGTGGTCATTGAGAAAGCCTAGTCATGATTTTCAAAAGGAAGAGGTTGTCTGTTATCACCTTAGATGCTTTTTAGTTTTTGGAAGCTCAGCTTGAAAAACATAGAAGAGACTTCTTGTTTTCAGAGGGTGGGTGCTCAGTTCTTCATGAAAATTGCTACCTTCTGTGTTGTCTCTGATCATCCTCAAGAATTATTTTGGAAAATTATAACTGTGATAGTTAAAAGGTGACAACTAATTTCTCAGTTCTGTAAAATAAAACTTTGGTAACACAGAAGCAGCATCACTCTTGTATATACACTTGACTTTTCTACTTTGTGTTTACATGTTGTCTTGAGGTAGGGTCTTAATCATGTTATAAAGCAGTATATATTTGTAATTCTGCCATTGTTTCTCACTTTCACTATCTACCCTGTAGGAAAATAGATGAAGTCCCTTGGGTAGCCTTCTGTTTGTTTAGAGCGAATATCTCAACAGTGTCATGTATGACAGCAAAGAGTTCAGATAAACATGTTTGTTTATCTTTTAAATAGGATCATCCTTATGAACATCTATCTAAAGGAAACCCTGGTTATAGTTCTATTGTTCTTGGTTTATTATTTACTCTGCAAACCAAACTGATGGACCCACTTTGACCTGTCTCTGTCTCTTTGGGTTTCTCTTGCAAAGTGACAGTTTCTAAATCAGGAAGGAAATCAGGTCACATTTCTGGCTCTACAAGATTTATCTCATTGCTCTTCTTTCAAAGTAATTAGAGTTACTAATAATGAGGAAAAGAAAACTTTTCCAGAACTGGATTGTCCCTAACTCCTCTCTCCTTCTGGCAGTTTTTGTGTCACTGAAGAGATGCAGGTAGTTCAGAAAGTTTGTTGTGGAGGATCCTTTTGCTCCATCATACATACGGTATCTTCCTTTCAGTTCATTTGCTGGTGATCTGGTCGCCCTTACAATTGTACCTTCCTCTCCTTAGGTTAATTATGTTTCCTTGTTTATTTCCCAGTCCTTCTGGAATGGTGCTACTGGACCAGCTCCAGGCTGTCCAGTGGCAGTGAGTGAGACCCCAGATTTCAGCTTGGGAGAAGAAAGAGGACACACTTACCAAAGTTATCCCATATCCCAGCCCATAAGCTGGCTCAGGATGGAGGGGTTTGGTTAAATGCATGTGGTACCAGCTGTGATAATCATCCTTTGTGCCCCCCTTTTTCAAGTTTCTTATCTGTCTGACTTCACAAAGGCAAATTTCCAGCAAAGACTGCAAAAGAATGACAAAAATTTCTCACACGCCCACCTTTGAGGAGGTGTGGCTTGGCCTCCCATGGGGAGGTCACCTTGTGAATCATTTGTGTGCAAAATTTTCATTGGTGTCAAAAGATTCCTTATCTTTCATGGCAAAAAACATGCCTTCCTGCTCTTTGTATTGAACAAAGCCTTTTTTAATCACAGTTCTGCATGACAAGAATGGTTTGGGCTTTATTTTTATTATAATATCGCAAGACCTTTTTAAATGTAGAGATTTGACACATCAAATAATACTGTTGTACCAAAACATGCAGAAAAATTTAAATGTCTCCTAAGATCCAAGTTTTCTCTTTGCCCTTTTTTATTTAAAGTTGGGGATTTTCTTTAATATCATGAAAAAAGTAAATCCATTCTTTACTGGATTATTTATTTAACCTCTTGGCTTGAATTGAGCTTTCCTGGTTTGCTAAACTTCTTCCAAAGAGGCTTTTTGTTGCAATGCTGAGGGCCCTACCAACAGGTTGTAGATTCTTTTTAAAACTTGCTGGATTCCTAAGGCATTAAAACTGTGCTGCATTTAAGTCATCATTTGAATGATATTTGCAACTTCTTCTCTAGTAATTTTAATCCAGCTCCAGTGTTAGTATGGAATATTTCAAATTTCAAACATTACTGATTTTAGTTGCAAGTGTGTAAAAGGTAACTGGCTGCAGACCACGGGCACAATTAAGGTGTGTTGGAAGAAATGAGTCTTTCTCAATATTCATGGCATGTGAAGGCTTATTACAAACACTAAGACAGGTGTTAGGGTTTTGAAGTGGTCTTGTTGGGTGTAAGTTGTGGCTGAGGGGTTTTTTTCCTGATGATTTCAAGGCTTTAGTGAAAAATTTTTACAAAGTGAAATTAAATGATACAAGGCTTTAGAAAAACTTATTCAGTTTATTTTTGGGGTTGAAAATAGAATAGAGATTAACTTTTTAGGCTAAAATCCATTCTTAAAAACTACTGTTTCTAAAGTGATTTTTCCAAGATTTTTTTTTCTTATCATGATGAAATGGTCACTTTCCCCCCCTCAAAATGGACAGTTTTGTTAATGTCTTGGTGACTGAATTGTTCTGCCTGTCTGTCTTTCAGCATGTTGGGTCTTGTTGTTGCACACAACAAGCTTTGTGTGCATCAAGGCTTCAGGTTTACAGAACCTTGGTGCTAGGAAATCAAAAGAGGACAGCACAGGGGGATCACTTCTAGTTATTTCCAGTGAGCAAAAATTCACCCCTGTAGGAGCCAGCTCAAATTTTACGCCCCACTGCCAGCCCTTTTTGTCCTCCAAAGAGCATCCCTGCTGCCAGAGTGTGCAAGGTCAGACATTGCCCCTGGGAAATCCCAAAAATCATGAACTTTAAAAAAAACCTGATGATAAATAAAAAAGCTCCCTCATCGTGGCATAAAGCTCATAAAGAGGAGAAACTCTGTCAAGAAGTTTTTGGTTTTCCCTGTGATATAGCCACCAAAAATGGGCAGAGGATTAGGGAGAGCAGTGTTAGCGGGAGGCTTTCAGGGATAGGAGGGAGCATCTTTAGAATGTTACAGCCTGACCTGTAGACAGGCACTTAGTGTTGTCTGAGGCCTGACACGTTACATAATGCACAATTACAAAATCACACTAAAGCCTCTTTAAAATACCTACCTGATTATAACAGGGTAATTACACCGCGTTTAATAGCGCTGAGTGCTGCAGGGAAGGGACCCCCCTGCACCAGAACTTATCCCCCTGCCTACCATGCCAGGTGCAGCCAAGGGTGCCATTCTCTTGGCCCGTGGAGGTCCCAAATGCTTCCAAGCCCCCCTGGGTGTTGTGTGTGTGCCCCTCACTTCGTGTGCCGGCTCTCCTGTTACAGGGGTTGTCCTTTCCTTCCGGACGAGGATTTCTGGCTGTCGCTGCTCCCCATATTAGTACAGCCAGTGCGACACCGTGACGTGGCCGCCCTCTCTCCCTCCCCGGGGCCCGGCACATCATCTCTGCTGCCTTCCCAGCCTTATTCCCAGCCTCTGACATCGAGTTATGCACAGCTCCCATGCTGCTGGAGGGGCCAAAGGCACTGCCAGCCGTGTCTGCAGCAAGCGGGTCTGGAAAGCACTGCAAGTATCTTAAGAATTTTTATTTTTATTTTTTTCCCCCCCTTTATCTCTTTTCAACAATGTTTCACGTCGAGAGGTCTAATCTCCCTCGCTGCGTGCGTGTAGCTCTCATTCATGTGAGCGCAGGGGCTGGTCCGGTGTGTGCTGGGTGTCTCTTGGGAAATAACCCCTTCAGAGTTGCAGTGCGTGGCAAAGTCCCCCCCTGGTTTGCCAAGGTCCTGGTAGCTCTTTCCTTCCCTGCGTCCATCAGACTGGAGGGACGAATCCTCCTCTCGGCTCTGCCAGCGTAAATCCAGATCGATTTGTTTGACTTCAACAGAGCTAATCCAGATTTACACAGCCCTTTCCCTGAGGACTTCCCCCATTTTTTGCTCTAGGTGGCCGTTAGTGGGCCAATGTCAAAATACATCTGATCTAGTCAGATTCCCTGTCTTCAGTCATTAATTATTCTCTGGCAAAAGTTTCTGAGGAAGAGCAGTTGTATTTGAAAACAATATACAAATTCTGTTGCTAATTTTAGAAAGTAAGGGAGATTTTTTTTTCCCCTCCTGTTGAAACTAAATATAATATGAAAGATAATGTACAAAGACTTAAATATAGCACGCAATTATACATTGCATGTGAATAGTTTCTCTTGGTTTTAACATGTTTAGTTTGTTTTTCCATCTTTCTCAGCATACAGCTGTTAGATAAAGAGAAAAGTAAATAGTTGTTATGAAACCATACGTCATAGCTAAAGGGAATAAAAGAAAAGGAATCATCATATGAATATGGAAAGATGAAGACAAAATAAATTCTGTCTGTGCTTTTCCCCTTGCCCCATCCTTTCATGTCACTTCTGTAGTAGTACTTCAGCTAAAGAAGTACTTTAGTGCTTCCAGAACTAATTTCCTGTAGGTCCATCCTGTTCATGTTCCTGCTGAATTCAGGCATTTTTGAATTGAAGTTCTAAATGTAAGAAAATTGGGGTACAAACTTTCCTAGGAAAATCTCTACGTTTTTGAGTTCCTTTGCCTTTAGTGGAAGCTTTGCATGAGTTTCATTGAATTTATTTTCCTGTGAGATTGATAAACTGGATGACTCCCAAAAGTTTTGCTGTGTCCACATGGTATCTGTAGAAGCACCTGCAAGGTGTACAGATGTCCTTCTGGCTATCCAGGATGGCTTCAAGAACTTGCTTTCCCTGGTAGTTGTGAAACACAGCACCACTTCTCACATGCTGTTACATCTGGGTAAAAAACTTGGTTCTTTTTGTTAAAAGTTTCTTGAGGTTTTCCCTGTTTTATGAAACCTGAGCAGTGCTGGCCTGGTGGGTATTGCTCTGTGTGTTGTATGCTTAATAGTAAGGTTCCAGTGCCGTTCTCTGTTTTTTATCTGTTTCTTAGGGCAGCCAGAAAGAACCTAGAAATGCCACACTGGGACACACGTTGCCTTTCTTATAGGGATACAGAGAATGGCACAAAAGACCCTCAAAATAAAAATAACAATAATTAAAAAACCACTCAAAATTATGATTGTAGACTCTGAGAACAGGGCAAGTGACTATATGAGGTTATGATCTGAAAACACTGAAATATTTTGGGCTGTGGTTTTCTTTTATTAATTAGCCTAAGTGATGTTCAGAACCTGAAACCAAGGCTTTTAGACACATCTCTGGTGCCTAATTCTGCTCAGTGTCTCATAACAGGGTGAATCAGGAGACTGTTTATTGAAGTCAGTGATGCAGTGTCGATGTAAAAGCGACATAAGGGAGATGGAGGATTTGTTTATGAGCATAAAAGTCCCCTGGACAGTTAACAGAGAAAATTACTGAATAGCTGCAAAGCGCAGAGCTTAAATGTAGCTGAAATAAGTTTTCTGGAGCGCTTCCAGAACTATTTTAAGGGCCTGATCCAGAGCCTGGTGAAGCCAAAGGTAAAGCTCCTTTTGACTTCTTCAGATCCAACATTAGAGTTTGAAACATTATTCCCTCTGGAATTTTCTAAAACTGTCTTTTAGGCGTTTTTTAATTAACTATTATGCCAGATGTAATGTCTTTTGTATTCCTTTAGTGCTTGAATTTGTTAAATATAAGAAGAAAATAATAACATAATTCCTTTATTGCACAGGAAGTCCTGATTTCCAATATGTTTAATCATAGTTGCACAAACCATAGAAACTCATCTTTTGTTGCTCTGTTTCTCTGTTGGTTTATCATTGTGCATCTGTCTTATCCTCTAGTGTTTGAACCTACTGGACAATTTGATTCAGAGGATCAGGGCTAACAGATGTTTGGGCTTTACAAGTGCTGTTAAAAGGATGTTCCTGGATTGACAGTAGAGAGACTTGAGGAGTGTAAGAAAGTGTAGTGTAAGAAGGTGGCCGTGGGGTGACTCGGCCACGTACTACACAGCAGTGAATCCACCAGAGTTCCATAAGGGAGCACGTTACTTCAGTAATGTGGGTTGACAGAATTTTTAATGTGTTATTCTATATTATATTGTACTTAGTGTCCCATTTCCAGGCCAGTGGCTGCTTCACCTACACCAGCCAGGTCCACGAGACCAGGTAACACCAAGTGTAGGCTGTAATCATATAGTTTCAAAGGGAACTTGGAAAAAAAAGGCCCTGGGAACCCAGTGCCTTTTGAAATAACCTGAAAAGGCTCCATCAAATGGACTTAGTGCTGGATCCAAACCTGCTGAAGATTCCTGTTGGCTTCAGGATGCTATGGATATGTCTACATGTGGCATCTGCTGAGGAGTGGGTGTCAGGAGTCAGTGACCAAGGGAGAGAACCGTGAGAAAGCTGTGGTCCTGTTGAAAGGCTGGATGAGGTGAAAGAAGGATGATGTCCCAGAGGACCATGGCTCTGATGCTCTAATCCTGCCCCATGCACTATTATATCTGAGCCTCCTTGTGTGCAAAGGGGATGTTTGACTGTGTTGGCACTGCTACCCACTTATATTCATCAGATGTGAATTAATAACCATTTATATGCACATATAAAAAATACCTGCTTTATTTATATATGTGTGTGTGTATGTGTGTGTATATATATATATATATACATATATATGACTATATAAAACTAATTCAGGAAAGAGGCAAAGACATTGAAAATGCAGTTTCCAGCTCCATCAGTTGTGTACTCCCCATTTTGCTGGGCACTGGCATATCCGTGTTGTCAGATGAGATGCGTGTGCTGAGCTATTGCAAGAAGGTGGTGTAAACCAGGGAGAGAGGCAGCAGGGGCTACCCTGAGGATACCCCTGACTTGTGTGCACCCATGCAACGAGTCTGTGGCTATTTCCCCTCCAGCCCTGACCATTGCTGCTAGTGGTACAAGGAAAGGAAAATGGAGGGTGTCCCTGACCCTGGTAATCTCCAGCTGCCACCGAGCCTCCCGGGAGGCACCCGCGGCCAGCACAGATTAACACAGCCCACAGCAGGGACTGGCCTGTGGCCAGCATGGCCCTGGGATCAAAGGAGCATGGAGGTGGCTGAGAGCCACCTCCGGGCTCCTCCTCCTCGCCTCTCTCTGCCACAGCTTTTGCCTCCCTTGATAAACAAACCCACCCTCTGCCTGCTGGTTGCAAATCCCAACGCTTTTCCCCCTGTATCTTGCATAGGGTGTTTATGGCCAGGTGTGCTCTTAGAGCTAATAAGTGACATCTCTCTTCAGGATCTTTCTGGGGGAGTGACATGTGCTGGCTGCCTGTTTTCTTGATGAGCAGAAACTGTGACTTCTGACCCCAAAAGATAAACCTCAATGTCGCGAAGCTGGGAACCATCATGAGGATGTCACAGGCAGATACAGCGCAGAGCTGTGCCCGCTTCCCTACAGTGTCCTTGCTGGCCAAGCAGCCTCTAGGAGGAAAGGATCAAGAAGAAACTGCATGAAGCATTATTTGTGAGTTTAAAAGGTCACAAGGAGCCAGGGAAAGCAGGCATTGGCATACACAGCCCTGGGAATGGTGTATTTTAGTGGCAAGAGTGGTGCCTTGATTTGGTTTGCAGTGGGTGATCTAGACAAGAAGCTTTATTTTTGTTAGAGAGGTTATTTTTGAGGGGTGTTTGTCTACCAGGACCAGGAGGAAGGTGTTTTAAAACACATTTTGGCGGGACTGTCAGTGTTGGCCCCCAGTGTTGAATTCCAGCAGCCCTTGTGCCCCAAAATACAGAGACTGTGTCCTGGTACATGGATGAGCCCTTTCAGGGAAGTTCCTCATCCCATGCACTCCCTTTGGGCACTTACATTTTCAGCTTCTCAGCTCTGGGCAGTTTTGTAAAGCAGGGAGAGCTGCTGACCAGCTGCAGGGCCATACCCCTGCCAACAACCACCCCACCAGCCCTGGGGTCGATAGGTTTGTTTCCCAAGGTGTGGCTGGTGCCAACTGCACTGTTGTTATGCTGTGATGGTCCCTGGGGGTGGCCAACAAGTAACTCTGCTGTTACTTTTACACATCTCTCATGTTACCCCTTCCCAATATGAACCTGAAGTCCTGCCTAGACAGGAAGCAACAGGAGCAACAACCTGGAGGAATGCCCTTGCAAGGGCATTTTCTCCCTCACTGCAATGGACCAAAGTCTTACCTTGAATGCAGAGCAGCATCACCTCATTCTCATTTTACATCACGGCAGCTGAACACGCACAGTAGTTTGCAGGACCATGTGGTCCAGAGCAGGACTCAAAAACAAGCATCTCACTTATTTAGGTGTGTGAGATGTCAAGTATGTTGAATATTTTCTTCTCAATGCCAGTTTAAAAGCTAGTTTTATAGTCAGAGCTAGCTTTGCCTACGTTTGTATCGTTCCCTGGTACATGACTTCTTCCAGGAGGTTCCTATAACATTAATGAATGTGAAAGTTGTGATTAGCATGGGAGATCATTGCTTATAGCAACTACACAGTGTATTAGGCCATCCATCAGTCTTGCTGTTAGAGCACTCTGCAGAATTCAACAAGAAGCGTTATTTACACAGTTGCCTTTAGGAGCTTGAGAAACTTTGCAAAACATAATCTAGGCAAAAGCTTTGGTACAAAGCAAGTTCACTTCATTGATTGCATTTCTTCACTTTGGTAACTAAATAGCAAGCTAAAAATAAATTTAAAAAAAAAAGGCAGAATTGAGATCAATCTCTAATTGATTTTGACTTGTCATATCCAGTTAAAAGCAGAACCAGTGCTTTCTGAAATGTTACTGATGTTCAGGGGCTTTGTAAAGCTGCATATGTTAGAAAGCATCAATAGCAGAGTGTAAGATCTCTTAATTTGGGCTTCATACAGAGTTTTAGGCACTTAAATGTCAGACTGAAGTTCAAGTGTTCATCAAAGTTCTACAAGGATCTTCAATGTCAATGAAATTTCTATTAAAACTGTCCTGTGAGGCTTTGCTGCCTGTAAATGCTCGTTCCTTGAACCAAAAATTGCACCGTCTGATGAAGCAAAGGCCTTCACAGGATAAAGGGATGTCTGGAGAGAGTCTCTGAGAAGGGAACAATGAGGGAGCTGCCATGAGTGCCAAGCTCAGCTGCTTTGTCTCAGCATTGGGCTGGCTGAGGACACTGTCCCAGAGGGCATGGATGCTCGGTGGCTCTGCTCTGTCCCCACACCTCCAGCGGGCCCAAGGGCTTATACTACTTCTCCTGTGCTAAAGGTGCAGGAAATCACTCTTTCCCAGAAGTAGAAGGGTGGGCAGAGACCCCCTGTGCTATGCTCAGCATCACGCTGGTAGCACCCCATCCTGATTCTCCCTCTTCCAGAAACACCTCCCAGCTCTCTCCACTGAGGCTGCTGTTTTTCTGGATGTTTTTCCCTGGATTGCCAGCCCTGTGCCTTTGACGGGGGGGATGGAGGGAGGGGAGAGCCCAAACAGAGAACAGCCTATTTTTAGGCTGACTATCTCCCACTCCCTGGAAGGCTGGGTGCCAATTAGGTGGTGTCGTGGGGTGACGCTCGCCTGTCTGTAACGTGGCCCGTCGACAGCCGAGCTGTGGCAGCCACTGGAGCAGAAAGGGAGCAGAGATTTGAACCATCTTTCTGCAGTGAGGGACTCTGAGCCTGTCTAGATCTGCAGTTATGTTTATTTTTCGCTGTTTCATCTGTTTATCTGGATAGCTTTCTCCATCCTCCCATCACATTTTATAACACAGCTCTGTGCACACTGTGTTGTGTGGTATTTTGAAGCCCAAGTACACAATTTTGGCTCGTGCCTCTCCTTTCATTTTGTAGTGGGCCAAAAATAAAAAACAACAACAAAAAAACAAACCCAAAAAGCATGAAAATTTAGGCTCAACCTCATAACTCAGAGATTATAAAACCATAAAGTAAAACTGTGATCATCTGCTCTGTCTCCAGAAGAATAGAGGGCTCCTCATAATTAGTATTGTTTCAGCTACAGCATATATTGTCAAGAAAAAATTAATTGAGAGGGATGGATTTCCCACCCTTTAGTCTTTGGCAAACCACGGATAAGTAATTTTATTTAAATGGTGCATATTACACCTAATTTATATTTCTTTTGTTCTAGTTCCTGGCCACTGGATTTTTTCTACATCAGTCTGACAGACTGCAAAGTACTCTGTAATATGGAGATGAATAGTAATGTTTTAGCTGTGTTTGTTTAAGGGTGCTGGTACAGTGATTAATTAATCCCTTTCCATTTTCTCTGGAATGATCAAGATCTCTGCAGTATTTACTACGAGCCTGTTTTCCAGCCCATAATTGTCCTTAGTGATACTTCCCTAAACCTTTCTAATTTATCAGCATTACCCTTGTGTTTTGGACATCAGAACTGAAATTCTCTACAAGGGTAATGTTCCCATCAATTTCCATCACTGTCCCCTGAGCCCTGATTAGCCAAGCCCTGCATCAGCTATTCTGCTCTTTCACCCAGAAAGCAAACAGGCCCACAGTCACTCAGATCTTCTGCTTATCCACATAAAATACTGCCACAACAGTGGTTTTCTTCTGGTGCTTTACCACTGTGTCCCACTACTTATGAAAGCAGCACCGATATTCAGAGTACATCCTGGTCAAGTCTGTAGTAACTCTTGAGTTCAATTATCAGGACTTGTGGATACAGAAGGTCTAGCTAAAGAAGCCAGTGTATTGTGTGCCTCTTAAATGTGAAATGCCATTCTCAGCATATTATTTCTCCATTGCATAGATTTTTCCCCGGTACAGAACAGAAATAGGTATTGAACATTTCAGCCCTTTCTGTGCTGTTGTGCCTGACTGTACTTAGAGGATACATTTTGTTCCTTGTGTGTTTGAAAAGTTCCTTCTTGCCCCTAAAAAGGCCAGCAATTTCTGTAGCTGCAATTTTCTCACTGATTCTTTCTACTCTATCACAGGCACCTGAGTAACTGAGTAATGTTATTCTTGATTTACTTTCCTTTTAAAAAAAATTCTTTTATAAATAATTTTGCACTGTGGGCTGCGTGAAGCATTTCTTTGCACCATGAAAAACATTTTGGTTGTCAAAGGATAGGAGGCAGAAACTTTTTGGAGCCCTTTAGTGTCCAGGGAGAGTGACTGTAGAGGTTGTGCACTACATAACCAACATGGGATTTGAAGGACAATGAAGCAGGTATTTGGAGAGAGCTGGGAAACTAGGGAAGAGACCTCAACATCTATTAAGGGTGACATCCTTTCTCTGCAGAAAGCCTCAGTAAAACAGACCTGCTTCACATCACCAAACCTTGAGGCACCTCTTTTATTAAAGGACAGCCATTGATATGTAAAAATCTGATATATGTTCCCACTTCATATCACATGATGGCAACTACAAATACACTTTATTCCTGCATGAAATGTGCTTGTGATATCCTGCCACCTTCTTTTATGTTTCTGCTAACAGCCTGCACAGAACTGGGGCTTAGCAAACTGTTGCTGGAGTCCAAAACAGAGTCATCATACTACAGCCACTGTCTTCCTGCTCCTCTCTGAGCTCATCCTTAGCTGGAAACTGCAACAAAACAACATCCTTGGGTCAGCGTCCTCAGCAAAATCTTGCTGGGCTGAAGGACACAGGGCTTCAGGAGAAGTCCTCTGCTCAGTGGGAAAGCCCAGTCTGGAAGGTGAGCTATAGCCCTGGGTCAATGAGCTGAACATCAAGGTTTATGAGGAGGAAAGGTAACTTTCCAAATCACAGTTGAAACCCTGCAAAGCAATGAGATTTTCTTTAATTTGCTGAAAGGATCTGAATTCATTCTTTCAAACTCAATGAAGCTGAGGTCCCTTAGTGAGACACACAAGGGCTCCTGGCTTTGACTGAACATGAACTCTGGGCTGATGCATATTTATTTATTAATATTTTCTACTTCATGCTGCTGATTGTCCCAGATGCAGGGGAGGAAAATGACTTTCAAATGAGAAGATTTTTCATAAGCCTAGAGCATAGCTGTACTTGGAGTGCAAGCTTTAATCAGTTGTTTGCCAGAAAAGTGTATAACAAAAGTTCAGTCTCTGCTGGGTTCTCTTTCATCCCAGTATCAGCTACTGGGTGGTGTCCCTTGGAAGAAACATGGATTCTGTGTAAAAAAGGTTAGTTTCTTTGTAATCACCTTGTTGCAGGGACCATCTACCTTGCTTGTATGCCTTGAGAATAATCATAAATAGGAATAATAATGATGATAAATATGGCTTGGTGGGCAAGCTGTGCTTCACTGGGGAAGTACAGTGTTTTTAAGATGGAAATTTTCTAAACCTTACTCTTGGATTCAAGTGTCTGCTTCTTCAGTTCAGCAGCAGTCAGGTTCCCTTACTCTTGGACAAAGGAGTGCCCTTAACCTCAAAGAGCCATCACTTCTTCCAGCTGCCCAAATCCCCATGCACCTTGCAGATAGTCACACACCAAGCATGAGGGAGCTCTGCTGAAGAGCAGCAGAATCTCTCTGTGGCTGATTGCATGAGCTGTCAAGGATCCATACCATCCCTCACCATCCCACTGTGCCCAAGGCCAGTCCATGCCCCAAGAGGTTTGCTGTGAACTTGAAGAAAAATAAAAATAAATCCCAGGCACTCACATAAGTGGTTGCAGTAGAGAGCTACTAGAGGAGGCTATTTTTTTTTCCAGGGCACAACCAGAGAGGCTACTTAGCATAGTTTTACATGCTGCTAATGTGGTTTTATTGCTTCTAGGACCTGACCTACTATCGTTATGTGCTGCTGTATTATGTGCTGTGGATGCTTTTACTCATTTGGAGCTGGTCCAGGCATCTCTAATGGGGCTCTGCACTGCATGACCTAAGGTGTGCTCAGCGTGACACCATCCCCTGCACTGGGAAAGCTCGTTTATCACACCACTGTGGACTGGGAGGATTGGGAAATTAGGCCAGCAGCACACCTTACCTTATGCTCCGGTCTGGATCCTGCAGAGTACTGGGGGATGGAGGGTGGGACAGCCCCGTGGTCCCCACCACCTCACATGGCCAGTGTTTTCTTTATTCTTTTCCGTTGTGGACTCTGTGTGTGTGCACAGAGCACTTAAAGTCCAAGCACTGGTAAGCAGTGAGTTATCCCCCACTGCTGCTAAAAGGAAACCCGACAGCATCCAAGTTAGGATTGGACAAAGGATGGGTTTTGGGATTCACCTTTCCCTGCACTGTTGAACCCAAGAGTCTTGCAGCCACAGCTGCTGTGCTCCGTCCCATATTCTTCCTTCAGTGTGTTGAACCTCAACGAGGGAGAGGCAGAGTAAAGTAAAATGCAGAGAGTGCTGGTGAGGAAAAGAGCTCTCATTCATCCTGACCCACCACCAGAACCACTCCTCTTTGGCCACTTTGTTCTCATGGCCAAAATAAAGAGTCTTAACATTATCCCTTTAGCCCTATAAGCACTTCCCATAGTGGTATATTTAGTATATAAATTATGTTTTGCATGTGTTTGATGTTCCAAGTTTTGAACTTCTTTCCTATTCTAACATCTTCAAATTACTAAAGTCAATGTGTGCTGTTTATTGTGCTTTTCATGTTTTCTTGACAGCTGTCAGCATTTTACATTTGGTATAGTTTTCTGCTTTTCCTTCCCTCACCCCTCATGTGTAAAATGTTGATCCAGGCAATAACATCTTGGCTGTGAGGACAGTTTCTTTCTGAGGTGCTTTAATATAGATTGAGAAATCTCATTTTGGTGAACAGTGTCTTTTATGCCTGAATAGCTCATAAGGACCTAGTCTGTATTTTTTAAATCTCAAGACCTCTTTTTTCTTACTGAAGTAGCAATTTTATATTGGACTTGGCAAAAAACTTCTAATCATGGAGGTAAAAGCTTTGCATGACAATGTGATTTTACTGTTGGATACTGCAAGCACCAGCACACATGATTAGCTTTGAGTTAAAGAAGAGGTTTATATATGTTCCTTGTTATTATTTTTAAATATTAATTTTAAAGGGAATGGTTTTAATTGTCCAAACAGCCATTATTTTTTAAATGTTACTGTTAAAAGATAAGGGCTTTGATTGTCCAAACACTGTTTCTGGATTTTATTTTCTGTGTCACTTCACTTGTTTCTCTGGGAGAGGAGAATGGGCTAAGTCACAGGACAGAGTGATCACAGGGCTGGAGTGAGGGTCAGGCAGAACTTCTCAGAGACTGATCCAGTTGGGCTGGGCAGCTCTGCACTTACTGTCAGTTCAGCGTGCCTCAAGGAAGCTTGGGCTGGCCTGAGATAACCTCCAAAGGAAAGGCTGCAGCAGCTCAGGCAAAGGGAGTCATAATTTTGGAGGACAGGGCCATCATTCCATAGAGGTGAGCCCGTGTCTTTGTGAGAATGGGAGATGAAGATCACTCTGAGAGTGATGTTTGCCTTGAGTGCTTTTGAGTTGCCGGGATGAGGTATCTGGGCATCTGATGACTCTGCCAAACTGGGCTGGAAAATCAAGGGACTGGATTTCAATGAAGAGAAAATGAGGTAGCACCTAAACAAACAAAAACTCCAGGAAAAATAGCATCTCGTGTGTTTATTTAGGCAGCATCCTTCCACCATAGGGAACACTGTTTTTCTTATTTTACAGAGGTAGAATTGAGGGCAAATTTCATGCCTAAAGCCCTGTAAAAATGGCACAGCAAAGAGTTGACCCTGCACCCTACACTAGAAAACAACTTTATGGTCCACCTCCAAGCATCCCCAGGTAGCCCCAGCATGCTACCATGTCCCAGGGACCTCTGAAAGATTTTTTCACCCATAGCTCTCCAGAATTTCTGTCTTCACCACCATTCATTTATTTTTTCCAAAGCATTCCCACTCTTGCCTCAAATTCTGCTTAGGTGAACATTTCCTGTAACTTTGCTTTTGCTTCCTTCCAAGCAGTAACTCCTCCCACTCCAAGAGAGAGCACTGGATTCAGGATTTTCACGGAGAGATTCTGTGTGTGAGCATGCCTCACATGGTTAATCAGGTGTGGAGAGAGAACACAACTTATATGGCAATGCCCCTGTTTGACCCCAGATGTTGCCTGGAGGTGCCTCTGTTTCTGCATTGGTGCCGTATGAACTTAAAACATCTGTGCTCTCACCATGTGCTTTGCTGATGTAGGATGGCTAAAATGTGCTGCTTAGGTGATGAAACACAAGAAATCTTTTGTCTTCAGGGATTCTGAGTTTTTCAGTTGAGGTCTATGCTGGCCTCCAGTCCTCAAAATGAACCTCTCCTCGGGCCAGCCTAGCTTTTTTATGCATGGGGTTTGCTGTGCATGTCAAGACTGTGCTGTAGGAGCAAGAGAGCATTCAAAGTGTTTTGGCATGAGTGGTTCTAACCTTGATATTAGCGCCATATAGACTTTGGAAATGCAGACTCAACAAAACTGCTGAAAATGTGTTGGAGACCTTAACCATGAGGGTACAACATCTGTAAAATATTTTGAAAGAAATCAAAGTAGTTAAGAGCAAATGGGGAAGGAAGTGTGCTGCTAGTTCAGCCAAAAAGACAATTGCACCTGCTAGTAACAAGAACAACTTCATCATCTGATGCATGGACCTCTTCCAGTTTGTCACAACAAATACTGCACACCCAAGGCTATTTGTTGCATTATCAATAAACCAGTGAGTGTCAGGAGCTGCAGCTCATGTTGCCACAGAAGGTGGGCATGAGTTACCACCTGTGCAGATACACTGCTGCTTAGAGAGCAGAGAAAATGGGGAAAATGTGAAATGGCATCGAGGTCATGGTGTTTCCCAACTCCTCTGAACAACTGGGTGTTGATCAAACCCAAGTGCTAAGTCAAGACTCAAGTAGTAGTGGTATCTGCAACTCTGCTAGGAGGACTTAAAAGACACCTATGACCCTACAGCTGAGGTCTGCTCTGCTGTTGTTAAGATAGGACCAATCTTTGCTCTACGGCTGGGCAGGGCACAGAACAGATGCTTTCAGATCCCAAATGGCAGCTCAGAGATTAATCTAAGGAGAAATCTGAATTCAGCTGTAAAGGAAAAGAAGGACATTAATTATGTTATTCTGAATTCACTTGAGATTGAAGTGAGATGTTTTTCCCAATATGTCTGAATTCCAGAGGTAGGATCTGTCCTGCAGCCGCAGCTCAGCTCCATTACTGCGTGAGAACAGTGGCTCAAATCGTTCTTGGAGTTTGTTGCTAAGGGTTTTCATGCTGAATGATACATGGGAGTGAATTAGCAGCAAGATGTGTGTGTATTCCATGTTTAATGTGCTCAGGTGGAGTGGTTTGTTCAGAAGGCAGACTGCCTCACTATATTCTTGATAGTCCTAATAGTTAGACCCAACTTAAGTCTGTTGCAATAATGCAGCTTTGCAGTGACAGAGATCTGAATGAACTTGGTGAGATCTCCATTTTATAAAGATATCTACAAACTTCCAGATACCTGAAATAAAAGAAAGGCACTTCTCTACAATATAGACAGAAATAATCCTCCAGGTTGCAGCTGACCCAGAGGACACATGTCAGAAGTGACAAAATGAGGAAGAAGAAAGCCCATATTACTCTTGTTTAAAGCACATGAGGATAGTTCTCTGCTGGATATCACTCCATTTTATCTTATTGGAGGTAAAATCACCTGGCTTTCATCAGTTTTCCTCTCTGTTCCAGAAGAGACAACCAATCTGCACCTTCTGGGAAAGGATTGCAAAATAGGGTGTCATTGACTTTCTTGGTGGAACTAAATAACCAAGGTGTATTTGACTTTGCAACACAGATTTTTCTCAGCATCTTGACCTGAACAGAGCTGTTCACAGTATAAAAGAATACAGAACTGACAGTAATATGAAAATAGCAAATAGATGAAACATTCTGGGGTGGGGGCATAGTTTGTAGTGCCTTGCCTTCTGACAGCAGCCTCAGGACAAGGCTGCCCTCAGGACAAGACTTGCAGGACATTCAGACTGTAAATCCTGAATGCCAGAGATGGCTACAGCAGATGTGGCCTTGAAAATCACAGACTGGTTAATAGTTATGGGTTAACACATCAGAAGGGGGGTCTAAGGCTGCCTGGGAAGTGCTCACATGGGCAGGAGAGGGGAACAGAGCACAAGGATCCTAGAGATCATGGAGACTGACCTTTCAGATCTTCACTGACCAACCCACAGATAGCAATTCCAAGTGTAATTTGGCCTTCCTGACACCTAAAGTGTACCTTTTCCTTCCAGTTTTCAAAGCCAGCAGCTCTGGTTCACCTGTCAGGTACTGATTTTTAGGTGAGAGCTGCCTCCAGAACCAGAGCTTGACTGATGGGAAAGTAGCTTGGCTGTTGAGCAGGAAGATGATCTCCCATTGTGGGCATAATTGCTGCATTCCTTGACTGGGAGAGGAGTGGCGCAAGCCTGCCTGTGTAGGACTTAGATGGAAATGGCATTTTTATGGGAATGTTTGAAATGCATCTTACAGACACCCAGTTAAACACTCCTCTCAGTCTGGCCACAGGCCAGGTTTGGAGTCCTTTGAACTTCTTGCCCTCCAGACAGAACCCAGGGTTGAGTTTTCCTCCTGAGTTTTCCTCCTGACTTCCAGGATGCCAGGTCATTGCTATGCTCAGTGAAGAGAGCCCCTCTGCCTGAAGCCTTGCCCACAGCGCTGCGTTCATCTCCTTGGCCGTGGTCGCACGTCCAAAGGCAGGCATTGTTTCCTGCAGCTTTTGTGGCACCGAGTCCACTGGCAGACCTCTGTTTTTAGCAGGGTTAGAAGTCAGACCACAGCTGGTAGCCAGGCAGTCTGCCAGTGTGCTGGGCACACCAGCCATTTCTCATGATATATAGCAGCTGAGCTAGATTTTTGTGTGTGTGGAAGCTTTGAAACACGTTACGCTTGCCATGTGGGAAAAAGTTCTGCTAGTCCTGTGCTTGTCTTCATCCATTTGTAGCAAGGGCACGTGAGTCTGGGAGCATATTTCTGCTCCTGGCTTAAAGCTTGCTTTCAGCAAGCACGTGTGCACACAACCTCCTGTTAAGATACCAAGGTCCTGTTTCTACATTCAGACCCTCAGTGCTGTTCATGTAGTCAGGGAACTAAAGCTAAAAGTGCGTGTAAATTCAGAGGCTGCTTTTGCAGCTCTCGTGCACCATATGCTGCTCTTGGGAGAGTAGGATTTCAGCCCAACAATCAGGCTCCTGTGGGAGTCTTTCACTGCTGCTTTGCTGCCCTGGACAGAGGCTTTGCGTGAAGTTACTACCCCTGAACCAAAAGGAGAGCTGAATGATTTCATGGTCTCGTTATTCTTCATGGTCCTGCATTAAGGGATTCATTCACATTATCAGTGTTGGTTTCCTCCTCTTTCTTTGGGAGCTAATGTTTAGACTTCACTATTTCAAGGCAGAAAAAGGATAAGAGAGAAAGCCACAATATTAATCCCATGAACAGACACACTGATTCTGCTTTTCTGATTATTGTCCTAAAAGAGGAAAAAGAAATCTCCTATTGCTTTGAGACTAGGAAAACTAATTCAGCATAATTTCCTAGGAATCTGTCTCATTTCTCTTTAACTCACTCTTCCAAGGCTGTAGCCTCTTCCTGACCACTTGTGGGGCTAAATGGCAATGCATGCAGGATTTAGGACTGAAGATTTGTTTGCATCCCTAAAGTGTTTGACATGTTGACTGCCAGCTCTCAGAATGCATATGGGGTTGGAGCTACACCACAGAGGGGACATTAACTACCATTGATTTAGATTACTTAGTTCTCCATTTCTGTAGGATGAGTGGGTGTTTAGTGTGTCTGAAATGTCTACTTCTGTCTCAAGTGTAGTTGAAATTGGCCAATGGATTCAAAAGTTATTAGAGGGGATTAAAAGACAGCATGACCAGATAAGCTTTTTTTTTTTTTTTCCCTCAGAAAACAAGGCTAAAAAGGGGAAAAAACCCATCTAGTTCAAGGACTCCTGTGATGTCTTCTCTGCATCCTGCTTTTTCCACAGTCTGTGGTAGTTAATACTGGAGGCTCTGAGTATTTACAAAGGAGTGATGCCCCCCAAACAGAAATGGTGGTCTCCTTTCTTCTGGCTGTTTATTTACATTACACCTGAGACACTGAATGTCACCGATGTGGCTCCTGCCACTGAGCTTCTCCTCTCAGCAACTGAAATCTTTGTGTGTGAGTAGTGGCTCCAGGTTACCCACATCTGAACAGCCCTTTGCCTAAACAGGATACCGCTGCCAAGAGACAAGCCCAATGGACTAGCCCCTGTTTGTGGTGGGGATATAAGACAAGCCAACAAGTGGGTCACTTTTTATCCTTCAGCAGGTGATGAAGACTGTGCTGCTTCTCTCAGTCAAGGTGTGAACATGGAAATATTTCAGTTGAGTAGAGAATGGAGACTGTGCCCATCTCAGTCCCAAATATATCTTTTACTGGCACCTTTCACAATGGACAACATTTTGCAGTCTAGAATCTGCCAGTCCAGTCAGGATTTACAGACTCTGGGAGATGGGGAAGCCTATGAGGTGGTGTGCTTGGTTTCTACAAGTGAAGTTGCCACTTTGCATGAACAGCAAAGCTGATGACCCTGTGATCTCTGTGCACATGTCAGAGCAAAGTCTGTTAATTGTGATCCCGTGATCCAGGAGCAGTGTTGGAAAGGGGCAGGGTTTGATGGAGCTTTTCATCTGAGGGAAGAGTGGTGGGCCAAGAGCCAACCTCACTTGCTAGAAGAAAAATAGTTAAACCCTATGAAGGTATTTAATTTCAGGGTAAAGACAGACATGTTTTGGGAGATTTTGAAGTGCAAAGGGAAGGTATGAGGTTAAGATATGATGTTCTGGGTAACTTAGCCAAATGTTCTGTGTTCCTCTTTATATAGCAGAGCTGGTACAGCTTTTCAAGCAGGCACGGGAATCCAGAAATAAAAGGAATAGCTGTTTGTGAACCTGCCACCCACACACACACAAATCCAGCAAGCCAGCTGGGCTACAGTGCTCCTCCCTCCCTCCCTTCCTGCTCTTGTGACATCCCCGTTGTCTGTTCCTGAGCTCTTCAAAGCATTGCTGAGGCCCACAGGGCAGCTCTGCAGAGCAGGATGGAGAATGAGCTCCAGTCAACAGCCTGGACAGCCTGTCTTTGTCCCCCTGCACCTGTAGGGCTGGGGTTCTAGTAACTTCTGAGCATTCTCAAGGAGGAGAGGTTTTATGGCTCAGAATCAGTGCTTTTAACTGTGCTTTGGAGGAATTTGGATGAGGTGGTGGACACCAGATTAAGTTCACACCTGCCAAGGAAAAGGTTTCACCTGGAGCTTGCTTAGGCTTTCAGAGCTTCTGAGCATGGCTCACCCCCCCTCACGGTGCAGCTGCACCTTCTGCATGGTCAGGCAGAGGATGATGGGCTGCAGGGAAAAGCTTTGGAGAGATGGGTTCCCTTCATCCTGCTGGTGGAAGAGGTATATAACTTCATATCTTACTGCCCTTTGTCAGTCCACAGTGTGTTTTTCCAATGCCTAATGGCAAAATGATTATATCTGGGGCCTCTGGGTGCTGCTGTCAAAGAATAAAAAATAGCAACTGGAATTTTTGGGGCTGGGCTTCAATTTAGTAGCTAAAAAAATTTTGTGCACATTTGGAAATCCTTCCCTGCCCTTCCCCCTCTGCTGGGCACTTAACATTGTGAAGGAAAGTTTGATACCATGCCTAGTCCTCAGGATCAGTAATTTACTTTGTTGTCTGTGTTAATCTAAAGGCTCTGATGATGTAGCAAAACTTCAGCCAAGTTCCTCCTTGGAGAAGTCTGTGAGGAGGCAATTGTGGTGTGTGTAACAAAACAGTGTTAGAAAGGGGTCAGTATCTGTGACCTTGGTGTCCAGGAGGCACCCAGCTGCCTTCACCCTGATTACATGAGGTTTGAATGCGGAGGAAAACCCACTGCAGGCAGAAAAAAGCTCTGATGTCAGAAAGCAGCTTTCCAGCTGAAATCTGATGTTCCCTCTCCTCTTGGGAGGACTGCAGAGCTGCTGCCTTTTGGTGACTTGCTCTCCAGAGGTTAAGAATAGATACATTATGTCCCTACTTGGGTTGGGTTGGTTTATGGAGGTACGGGTGCACATGGTGTGGTCCAGGAGTGGGTCACTGCCCATGCCTGAAGATTGCCAGGTCCCTTACTATATGCCTTCACCCAGGCCTTGTTCCCCTGGCAATGTGTATTTTGCACAAGGTTCTACCAAATGCTCCTCCCACCTCTCTGCTGAAACAAGCTCACACCCATTTTCCTTTGTTGCTAATTTGTGATGGTGTATTTTTCTTCCTGTGCTGCAAGAGATACCGCCTGATACAACCTAACTCTGACAGACTCCTGAGAGTAGCTCCCCCCCAACACACTCCTTATTCCCATTCATCTTGTGGCTCTTTTTGAAATTGCTATTATTTCATCCCTCTGGGGCACCAGCTAAGGCTACCCAGATGATGGATGCTGCTAGACCAGATGCATAAATATTAAGAAAGGCAGAAAGAGCCAGACCTGTAATTTCTTTGTTCAGAACAGTGATGGGGATGCTATTCTTACAGCTGGCCAACACAACTGCAGTGTGAGCTCCAGATTTAAAAGGTTGTAGATGCTGGTTAAACTAAGGCTTTAGGTGGGACTGTAATAGGGGTTAAGCAGCTAGTGGTCAGGCAGAGGGGAAAACATGCTGGTTACATTGGAAAATTTCACTGGACCACCAGTGGGTTTGTTCAGGACACTGGTCTCCAAACATATACAGTACTTTGTCTAATTCATGTTACTGGTAGTGTAAGATCCATCTGTGCCTAGATGATCTTTGCATAGTTTTTTTAATCTTTGCATGCAAATATTGAAGCCTGTTCATGGCTCTAGAAATGATTATACTAACCTTGTAGTGTAGAATCACAGGGCACCTGTCTATGTGACCACCTTGATAAATCAGGGTGGGAAACACTTTAATTGCCAGAGGTTTGGTACTATCAGAAATATTCAGACACTGGAAGAACAGAAAAACCTTAATTAATGCTGAGTTAGCTGTCTCTTCTCAAATGCTGTTTCCAGTTCAATGGATGTCTTGATAATAGTGTTTGGTCTGAAGGCCACAGACTTAATCATGGTCACAGATCAAAGTACCATTCCTTTTAATAAATTATGCTGCTCTATTTCTGCTATGAAGTGCACCAAGGAACAACATCTGTAAAAACAAGGGGTAAATCTGTGCTGTCCCAGCAAAGACTCAGAGCACTGCTGCTCAGGGTAAGAGTGAATGTGATTGAAGTACATTTCCAGAAGTGAAATTTAGGGAATGCAAATTTGATGCTTGAAGTGCATCCTGGTTTTGGACCCTGCAGCATTATAAGGCTCATGGTGTTCCTAGAGGATCTCACACTCAAGCTTTTCCTTCCTACAACTCTTCCTGTATCTCTCTGCCCAACTCTCTCACATTGGAAGGCAGATATAGTTTTGGAAATTTAAGGATATGTAGATCAGAAATAATGTTGAAAAGGCACGGAATATTCTTTTTACGGCTCGAGGTTTCAGCTAATAGTGCCAAAAGTTTTTCATTGATTAAATCAGCTTAATGGACACAGTCTCCAAAACATTATCTCTCTATTATTAGCTATGAGCTTTGAGGGCAAGGGCTGCTGATCATGCAAAGATCTTGATAACCCTGCACCCAATCCCAGCTGAATAAACTGACTCCTTGTAACATCAGGGATTGTGAATGTAAAACAATCCCCACCTTGCTAGAGATGGTCTCTCAAGATTTGCATGAGTGTCCTGGTGATATTACTACTCTTCCAAAGATCTTACTTTGTCACTTCTCATGCTCAGCAGGAAAAAAAAGAAGTCAATCAGTGTAGCATTTTCCAAAACTATTAAGTTCCACTTACAAAAAATTTGCAAATTATCTTCCTCTATTTAAAACCAGCCATTGGGGTCCATTGTATTCTCTGCAGTAGAAAGACTGGATGGCATCACATTTCAGAGCACACAAAAACTGAATGAAATTCCAAAAAACCTCACTTCAGTCCACCTACTCCAGGAAACCCAATCAGCAGCTGTTTGCAGAGGTCACACGGTTCCTTAAGATGAAAACTTTCGCTTTGTGAGCATCCATGAAAACATGGCTTGTGGAGCTGAGCAGATTGTGTGCTACTGCCCATCTGCCCATCAGATACCCAGGCTTACTTTTTAATAAGAGCAAGGAGCTGGGTGTAATGTCATGCAGTCATGATTCTTGGCAGTTGCTATAGTTCATATGTTTGTTGGAATCTGAGATTTGGAGCATTTTTCAGATATTTTTACTCTTCCTGCATCAGTGCTTGGGGGTCTTTTTCTCAGCTGAGCTCTCAGGGTCCCAAAGCCCTGTTTGGCAGGGAAAGAGCTGTGTGTCTAGTGGTGTGTTTCATGGGGGGAATGGCTATACTGCAAAAAGATGAGTAAGTCCAGAAGCACCTGCCTGGGCAGTGCACGTTTGTAATCTTAGGTTTTAGATGTTTTGAGAAGGACAGGGAGATAAAGTTCCTATAAAAAAGCTGTATATGAAATGTAGACTCTACCCTGAGAGATGACAGGCTCTCCTTTGCAGAGAGGGTGAGTTGTATTGGACTGAGCTGGGAGAAGGCAGCACTTTCTGCCATCTGAGAATGGACTGCAGTGAACTCTTCTGTCAGGCTTGCAATGTCATTTAGGAGCTGGACTCAGGCTTGGGACCACAGCCTGAAACAGAGGAGATTATAGGAACAGCTGGAGTCAGGGGAAAGTTTCTAGCTGGTTCATCCAGAAAGCTTCCTCATACCACATGCTCTCTCAGACACAGGGATACTCCAGGAGTCCTGAAGGAAGTATGTTGATCCACAGTCCTGTTGTCCACTCCCTGTGTCATAACACTGAGTTTTCAGCATCCCTGTTCACCTAAAACAGGCTGGCATGTGCTCCCAGGCATGAAATGAGAGCTCTGCTCCTTGCTGTGCAGTGATGAGGGAGAAGAGGTGCTCCTGGGGGTTCACAGCTCTTGATGTAGGCTTTGGAAGCTGCAAGGAGGATGATTTCCTGGCTTATCCTGAAACACAGGAGACAAGACTCACAAGTCTCCCTTATTTCTTCTTTTCCCATTGCTTCCATCTCAATTTAGGATGTGAAAGGGCAGTAACAGAGGGTGCTTGGAGCTCCCCTGCTCCTGTGATGCCAACATCCTGAATAAGCAAAGTAAAGCTGTAGTTTGCCCTTAGGAAGGTGATAAGGTATAAAATTTCTTTTAGGACAAAATTCCTCTGTTTAATAAAAGCCCCATTTAAATAATCAAAGTGCCAGAGCTGAGATGCAACTGGCCTGTGAGCCCAAGAGAGCATTTCAGAATACTTTTACCCAACAGTTGGTCTGAGATCAAACAGACTTGGCATTGTGCTGTTTCCTGGATAACACACTATCATTATTTATTAATCTGAATCAAAGTCCTTTATGTTTTCGTGCTGTCAGTTAGACAGAGCCTTATTGTCTGCCTTCTTTTTTATTTTTTTTTTAAAATTTGTTTTGTTTCAAGAAAGTTTTGAAACTGTTGCAGTGGGAAATCCATAGCTTAAGTGGCAGCTTGCTCATATTTTATTTATTTTTGTAATAATCCCGTTGTTACTCATTCAAAGCTCAAAGAAATCCTTGTCCTCAGTCAGAAGTTTTATGTTTGGATGAGACTTTAATGCTGACTTCTAGAAGAAAAATATGTTTTTATCATTTTGAATAGGTATTGTCACTGTTTTCCTTTGTGATTAAGAGAAATGTAATGTGTTTGTTCAAAACTAAGTAATTTTAAAATTCATTTTCATATTGGTTCAAAATGATTATGTAAGGTTCCAAATTTTTTCATCTATTTTTAAAACACAAACACAGTAATGTCAAGCCAGTGGGAGAACCAGCAATGGGATGTGATTAGGATGATTTCTGGCCTGTTTCCCATAATTCTTGGAGAGAAAGTGTATTTTTCCCCCTGTGAAAAAATGGTGATTTTATCTGATAAATCTGTTCCATTTTCAGTTTGGAGGCTTCTTTGTTGCAGAAAGAAATTTGTAACTCAAAGTAGATGCTCTTTATTAAAATGTTTCTCTATTGGAAAAGCGCTTTTCCATAGAAATAGAGTTTCAATGGGAAATTTGCAGTCAGCTGTTCCCTGTGACAGGCAATGCTGCTCCCCCTTCCTCTCAAAAGGGTGGCTTCACCCAGAACCTGCACTTCTGCATATCCATACCAGTGCTGTGGTTTTATAAGCATATTTCTCTATTTCAAGATGTTTTCCTGTCTCCTGTTTTTGTGTAAAACATCCTCACAGAGAGGGAGGATGATTAATTGGAAACTACAGAGGAAACTACAAAATCAATTGCACTCAAAGAACTGTCTAATGTAGAAGCTAAACAAATAAAAAGCCCCAAAGAATTATATATTGTTTTTCTCTCTCCTTATTCAGTCACCAGAGTCTTAACAGTTCCTTGGAAGGTTTTTCTGAAATGGAACTATAACCACTATCTGTGCACACTGCACATTATCTGTGAACACAGCAAACAATATTATAGAATAGCTGAAAACTGTCTCGATGGACTGCAGTGTTATTTGGGCCATTTACACCAAAAGGAGTTCTGATCCCCAAACTCACTGTGTAAAGTTAATCCATAAGATTTTCTGCTCAGAAACAACTGTGAAATGACTGAACTTTAAAACACAAGACATCTCCTGTGCTAAACCTCATGGAAGAATAATCTCTTGGTATATTTAGTTTTAAAGTAACGGAAGCATAGATGATTGCAATTCTATTTTTAGACGTGTGCAGTACAACTCTGCTATTTAGTTTGTGGGAGTGCAGGTTTAAGTCAGAACCTCCAAATGAAGATGGAGGTGTGAGGACAGGAGCAGCAGGGTCAGTGTGGTGAACAGTCCTGGCCCTGGGTTTGGAGCTGGTTTTGTGAAGGTGAACTCAGACTTTGTTTGCCAGAGCAGGAAGGAGGAAGTGATGAGTGAGACGAGCTGGTCCGTACTGGTGGCATCACTAGTCACATCAGAAAGGCTTGAAGGCCCTTATCTCTGCTAGCTATCTGTACCTGCCAGCAGAAAGCAAAGCACACTGAAAGCATCATCTCCTGGGATCATTGCAGTGTGCATTGGGTCATGTCTGTGCTATCTAGGCCATACCTAAATAACAGGTACAAGTAGACCAGGCACTGAGGTGTGTTTCTGCTTTGGATGTACAAGGAGAAGGGAATTAAGATAAATCAGCAGAACTCTTCTTCGTTTGGGGCACTGAGAGACTAAATGTTAAGCATGTGAACTGGGATTTCCCATTACTTTCTTAACGTGAATATTCAGTTTCATTTTGGTTCATCTGGGAGTATTATAAATTGTAAGAATTGAGAGGGTCAGTAATGCCTTTAATGGTCCAATCTTTCAAGCTAGATGTTCTTCTTGCTTGGGCCTAAGGGCTGTCTTGTAGGCTCTTGTGTGCTTACACATCTCTCTCCTTGTCAGCTCCATACCTTTTGGGGGATGGAAAGGTGAGGTAGAAGTCAGACTTGATGATCTTGAGAGGCCTTTTCCAATCTAAACTATTCTAAGTCAGGCTGAAGCCCAAGGCTGCAGTACAAAGCTCCAATCTGGTCTGCTGTGAACCTATCTGCCAGTACATCTTCTTGAACTTCTTTGCAGCTCACTGACCTGGAGATCAAGTGAGAAACACAATTTCCACAAAGGATGGTGTGGTGGATTAACCTTTTCTGGCTCCCAGGTGCCCACCAAGCTGCTCTTTAACTCCACACCCCTCAGATTGGATTAACCCACTATAGATGGTTATTATGTAAAGGGGATCTAATATACAGCAATCCTATATAAAGGATGGTTAATAGGCCCTTGGAGAGTGTGAAATATATCCTGGAAACACGGGCAGGGGCAATCTGTGAAATGCCATCCAGATTGCCTCTTCTTTCTCCCACTTCATTTCTCTCTTCTCTGTCTGGCAGTGGAGATAGGCAGGAGAGAGGTGGGATCCCCGACAGCTTTTCTGTAGTTAGCACCTCTGGGAATATTTTTGGAAGGAAAGTAGAGACAGGGAAGCATATTTTGGAGCCCAGCTAAACACTTGTCTGGGAAGAGAGAATCTGTGCCATCCCACTTGTTCTGCTTTTAAAATCACTATACACTTTGATATAATCTGCAAGACAAGCCCAAAACTGAAGTAGGAAGTGGCCGTGAACTAGGACAGATGTGCAGTTTCAGCTCTTTTAGGATTATTTCCTTGTGATCCCTTAGCAGTCATGGATGCCACTGTATTTCTACTTTTAAAAATATGAGCACAAAACAACTTTTGCCCAGGTAACTGCACAATCCAGATCTCAAACATTCATTTAATTTTCAGAAAAAAACCCCAAAACATAAAGAAAGCAAAAATCTCCTAGATTTGTGAGTCCCTGGTGAGTCTGAGAGTATCAGGATAACCTGGGTGACCCTGTTTCTGGGAACAATGTAGTTGTCATTGACTAATTAAATGTATGCTGTTTGTTGAAATTGAAGATCTATACTTTATGTCCTAAAGTAATTGTGTGCACTGGAAGGCTGTTGGAAGAAGTGTTAGAGTTTACCACATGCTGAACAGCCCTAAGGTCCATTCTTTTACCACCACGTGGTTAGAGGCTGCTGGTCTCTATTTTGGAGAAGACTAAAGCAGAAGTAAAACTAATGCACATCAGATGCTTTGCATCATATTCCATAATGGTTTGAATTTGGGGAAGTGGGAGGGGGAGGGCATATTTCAGTCCAGATATCCTTTCTCTGTGAGGGAAAAGCAGACATACAAGCATAGACACACAGTTACTCATCAACACCTAAATTTTGGTGTTCTAATAAACAAATTGCATCATCAGGAGCTCTGCTAGGGTCTAAAACATAGTTTGTTTTGCTGAAGTAGTCATTGAGAGCAGGAGAGATGACTCATGTCCTAACACTGTCTACTTCTCCCTGAATGTCTAACATCCTGCATTTCTTTGGTCTTATCTATTCCAATGCATTAGAGAAGCTAGATTTTAGTTGATTCATTGTTCTGTGTATGAGTCTATTTCATGAGAATTTCATATCCAATACATATCTTTTTTTAGCCAAAAATTTCTAGAATACATTATTTGACCCATCTAATCTGAGGAACTACACTGTAGGATCGATAAAACTACAGGTGAAAGTATAGAGGAGCAGGCAGTACTTGAATTATTAGCCTTGTCTATGACACATTAAAATTAAGAAATCTGGCCAAAATCTTCCATTGCCTTGTCAAATTCTTATTTTCAGTTGCAAATGTTTTGAAAAAGGAGGGGGAAAAAATGTGAATGTTCAAGCAGCGCAGTAATTTCTGCATCATTTTAGAACCCTGCCAGAGTAGGTGCTCTTATACCTCATAATGTCGTTTGGTGCTTCTTAGTCCCAGTATTCTTATATATAGGAGGAGATTAGAATCAAGATACTGGATGATCTCAATGGAATCACTCTTTATCACTCCCATTAGTAGTCACAGAATCACATCATAGAATGTTTTGGGCTGGGAAGGACCTTACAGATCATCTCATTCTAATTCCCTGCCATGGACAGGGGTGCCTTCAAGCCAGACCAGGTTGCTCACAGCCCCACCTAACATGGCCTTGAGCACTACTTGAGATGAAACATCAGCAGCCTCCCTGGGCAACCTGTGCCAGGACCTCACCACCCTCACAGTAAAGAATTTCTTCCTAATATCCCATCTAAACCTAGTCTTTTTCACTTTAATGCTACTCCCCCTTGTTCTATCTCTACATGTGCTTGTCAAAAGTTCCTCTCCAGCTCTCATGTAGCTCCCATTAAGCACTGGGAAGTTCTAGAAGATCCGAACAGGGTATTCTCTTCTCAAGTCTAAACAACCCCAATTCTTTCAGTTTGTATTTTTAAGAGAGGTACATCATCTTTGTGGCCCTGCTCCAGCAGGTCCAAGTTCTTATGTTGAGGACCCCAGATCTGGATGCAGCACTCTGGGTGGGGTCTCACAAGAGCTGAGCACCTGCTCCAATCTGCTAGTCATGCTTCTCATCATTCAGCCCAGGACATGATGGGCTTTCTGGGCCGACCAGGTAATGATAAAGTTATTTTTAGAAATACACTTTTTTTCCTATAAGGAAATGCAACCAAGTTCCCAAATTACGTAGCTAGTGCATTTTCCATTTAGGACCCATCCTGCATTGATATCATCATCAGATATTTCCCTTTCACAGGCCAATTGATGTATTATTTTCTGGTTTACTCATTGACTGTTTGGTCCCATAAGCTAAATTAAGCAAGAAGCCACAGCAGGGTCTGCAATACTAAGCCTCTATTGTATGATCCCAGTGCATTGTGCCTCGGGCCCAATTGAGTATTACCAACCAGTCAAGCATGCACCGCTGACACATAAATGCATATTTGGATGTAACTTGTTAGTAAATGCAGTGTCCCCAGTAGTTTTATTTGGATGATTATATTATTGCTAATTAACAGAAAATGTCATGACTTTTGGAATAGAATTGTTCGTACAATGAGTTATTTACTCTGAAAAATTCTTCCATGTAAAAGGATGAGTAAATTATACAGGGAAGAAAGGGAGAAATGTTCAGGATTGCCATAGGGTTCCCAGAAGCTTGAGTCTCATTGACATCAGTGGGACTTAGCCAAAACCACTCCTGGTAATGTGACTCACTCACCTCTAAAATCATCCATGTTCACCACTCTTTAAATGCTCCTCATCATTTGCTCAGATGCACTTTAGGTTTTAGTGAGTGTCAGGAGAAATAAAGTTTATTTCAGCTAACCTACTAGCAAAATGTAGTAGTTAGAGGGTGGCAACCTTGGCCATAACATTAAAGGCTACTAAATATTGAACAAAAAAAAAAAAGAAAAGCAGTGAAAAATCTATGGCTTCTCTGCCTCCATGCTTCTGTCAACCTCATTTACATAATGGTTTAAGCATTATGTAATTCAAATCAAATTTCTGTCAGTCGGCACCAGCATCCATGGCATCTTTTCCATGAAGCTACGCCGAGTCGCCGAAGTAAACTTCTTTGAAAGGAGTGACAGAAATCTATTAATTCTGTCTCTCTGACGCCAGGGGTCTGACCCACTACCTACTGCAGTCACACAAAATATTCCCCTTGACTGACATGAGCTGAGGATTGCACCCCCAGAACCCATGTAAGCTCTTAACTCTGATTCCTAAACTTGGCAAACAAACCCAGGCGGTTTTCAATCGCAAACAGGCAGAATATCCCTCCTCTCTGGACAGCAATAATCTCTGTCTCTTGGGAGGGGGGTGAAATCTCTTCCATCAGAGTGGAAGAGCCACTGGCTTTATCCAAATAGTATTGTCGAATTTACAGTGCACTAAATAATGAATCAAATCTTCAATATATCCCAGCAAGCAGCAACTAGCTACTCCCTGATAGGATCCCTGTTGTTCTTCTTGAGTTTCTATTTCCATTACCAGGAAAGATAAATTTACCAGTGCACTTTTATATCTCTGCCTTTTTGTTTTTCTTTTCCTTCTGTGTATTTTATTGCAAAAACAGTGAAAATGCCTGTTATCATCTGAGGCTCTGTTAGCACCAAACACTATCCAAAACCATAGACAAACAGACCCTGCGTGGAACAAATTGGAGAATAAAGTGGTAGTGCCAAAATCTCATAGAAATGGTGTGAATGTCATTTGAGAGTTATTGCTGTGGACAAGAAGACCAGGTTTGTGGAAAGGTTATGTTGACTTGGAATAAAGTAGGTGGGAGGATGAGATAATTTTCTTGGTTAATGAATAGGAAAAGGATAGAGATGGAGCAGGATGGGAAGCTGGGTGTATCATAGGTGTGTGGATAGGGTGGAGTTAAGTGGAGGATGGTGGTTGTGGAGAAAAGTGCTCTGGATATTGCAGACTTGGCAGGACCTGCTGCCTCCCACATCTTAACTTTGTATGATTTGGGTCTGTATCTCTCAGCCTTTCACATCCAATTTTTTCTTGACCCTTCACCTCAGACTCTTTTTGTTCCTGTCACTTAAAAGAAAGAAAACCTATATTGTTCCAGTCATTATTAAAAATGAAGTTTAGTTGTTATGTCATGTTCGTTGCTGAGTTCAATGCTACAATTGTGAGAGAGGCCCTGGCTTTGCTTATAGAGTTTCATCCATCTTTTTAAATGTAAACATGCCAGTTCTGATGATTGACTTTTATAAGTCTGTTGGTTTTCTGCTGATGAAATGTGTCTCCATAACTTAGATGTAAGATGATCAGGGAACCCTTACCTCTACCTTTGTGGTAATACATCAGACAGCTCTCCAGACGTGGCTCCTTCTCTGGAAGCATGCAGCCAAGATTTTACTGGCCAGCCTAAAACGACCTTCTTTCTGTGGCATAACTATCCCATAATGGCTTCAGAATACATTTTAAATGGCTGTTTTACGACTTCCTATATCCGTCTTTATGTCTTTACAAAACACTCTGTGAATAAAATGGACCAGATTCAATATATTTTATTCATGTGAGCATTCAAAGCACCTAATGGTGTGAGCACTGTACATTGTATTTGGCACAACATGGACTTCTCCTGTAGATTTCTTATTTCTTGTTCAAAGCTAGTGACTGCATCCTGAGCTGAAAACATACCTCTTCCTTGGTAGCTCTTTTCAAGCTCTTTCAGTTCAGAGTAACAAAGGAGAAATCGTTCCCTGGATATGAAAGGCTTAGTAGTTTATAGTAAAATAACTCTGAGGCCAATTTCTGGTTAATTAAAATAGACATGAAAACCTGTTTGTTACAGAGAATTACAGTTTTCAGCAAAATATACAGATGTGCATTGTTAACTATAATGTGCTGCTTCCCTCTTGCTTATTTATGTCATTTGTTTGCAGCATAATTTGAAATAAAACACCTGAAAAGAAAGCAGAATATTTTTATCTCATTAAAAATATAATTTTTTATCATAAGAGAAGACTTAGTGCCAGCATTTAATTCTTCGCATAACATTTTTCATCCCCAAATACTCTTTCAGTATTGGGATGAAACCTTCTGAATTCATTTCCTTTTAGTACATGTTAGCTTTTTGAAGACTTTATTTCATCAATAAGTCATTGGTAATGTCAGAATGCCATGATTCTCATGAGCAAGATGCCAGCAAAACTCATTAAACTGGATTTAAAAGAAAATACTGCGTAGGCAGAGCTGGTTGTGATGAAAGGCGTGTGCCTTGGTGACTCTGAGGTTTTGCTTTGGACATTTTCTGCTGTGTTGATTTGGGATTTGTTTTTGGTTTGTTTCTTTGGTTTTTGTTTTTGTTTTTTTGGTTTTTTGTTTTTTTTTTTCCCAACAATATGAAAGCAAGGACTTGTCTTAAATATTTATTTCTGCCCCTGGTCAGCATCCATGGTGAATAACAGGGCTCATTTTAGGAAATGCGTTATGCAATGTCGTATCAACCTGCAGGTTTGTCTTGTGACATAGGCAGCAAGAGGAGCTCTGTCTCACATCTCCTCCTTTGTCAGTTTGGGCTGATATCAACACTGTGCTTTGCCTAGGAGGTCTTCAAGAGCTAAACATCACAGCTATTTCCATGAGATTGTTGTGGAACACAAAAGCTTTCCCCTGCAGACCAGCCACAGGAACCTGCCTGGTCCTCACCAGGTGCTGGATTGTCCAGCACCTATTTTTGCACCTTCAATTCTGAAGTCACCCAACAAGAAGTGTCTAGCTGAAGAAACGTTTTGAGGTTGTCTTCACAGGTTTCAAAAAGCTCAAGGTTTTCCAGCTCCCTGCAAGCTTGGTTACCTTCTAAGTCATTAGTTTAATACTTCAATTACACAGTCCCTGGTGTTCATGCTCTGGTGTGAAGGTGCTTTTCTTAAAAAAAGCATTTCCAGTCAAAATATTCCTTGTCCTAATAGATCATTTCCACAGCTGTGACTTCCCTGGGATGGGCAGAGCTGTGCTGATTTATGGCAGCTGGAGATGTGGCTGATTCTATGTGTTAGGAACGTGTGTTACAAAAACATTCACTGTTTATGGTCTTGACAAAATTATGCTTGTTGGAAAAAAGAAACAAACCAGATATCAGTTTAAGTAAAAGCAACGTGCATGTGTGTGAAATTTCAATGACTGTATTATTCAGTTGCCCCTTGTTTTGAGGTGAACACACAGGCCCTCAAAGTGTGTGCTAACAGCCACTGAAATGTTTCAGTTAAAAGAGAATTTCCCATGTGAATTGTGGTATAAATATAAGTGAACTAAATCTCAAAAAGTTATTTGTCTAATATCAGTAAAATTATGAAGTGTCCCTAAGTCATTTAGCCTCCTTTAGGTTTTTGATCCTTACGTAAGAAGTCTTTATTTGATGTTAATTAAAAACAAGAGTTCTCCATGAAGCCATTTCTTCATGGCTGGAATAAAACTTCCCTGTGATCCCATATCAACTTGTAGTCTTTTTAAAGATGATAAAATGTTTGTGTTTATGTGTAAATTTATGCATATGAGTATGTGAATCTAGGCCAGTGACATTAAATTAGATGTGTCATTGTTCTGTTTTTTATTTCCTTAGCCTATTATTCTCATGTTTTTGAGTGCTCTGCAGGTCAAAGGAAAATGCCAAAGTGATTACATGGGAAAGGAGGGTGGAGGGAGGAAGATGACTGTGCTCCATTGTAGTCTCAAACATTGGAAAGAAACCCATCCATATGACTGTTTTTGTTACAGCACTTAGGATTGCAAAATTGTCATTTAGTCACTCGTTTCTTAAACAGAAGAGAATTTAGGACTCTCACTTCTTACTTTGTAATATTTTGGTCTAGCAGAATTGCAGTGGAAACATGCCATGGGATCATCATCATCATCATCCCTCTCCCCATCCCATGGTCGGTAGTAACTTCTTGATTGACATCATGGAAATCCATAATGTTAAATAAGTACAATCCTCCTCAAGATGGGCATGTCTGATGGTGTCTGACCTTTAACCACTTTCACAGTGTTGATTTTTGAAGTGTGATTCCTTTATTACCACTGTCAAGTGTTTGAAATATATGCACTTGTGTCCTTGATACCATGTCAGGCCACGTAGGGTGTTGTGAGATCAGGAGATGGAGGGGCAGGAAGCTCTGATTTCTTTGAAATCAGTGTCCAGAGACGTGTAGTGCATAGCAAGAACCTCATTCCCCTCTTCTCCTGTTGCTTCTTGGGAATGGGACCTCCCTGCTGGCTCACATCAGCGTGTTGGGCCATGATGAGAAGTTGTAGGTTCTAGGATGGTGGTCTGAACCCACAAAGGCCTTGCCAGAACAAGAAGGCAGAGAGCTGGAGGTGAGCAGGACCCCTTCACCTGTTTTTACACTCCTGTAGAAAACTTGTTGACTAAACTGTCCTTCTGGGTGATTGTTCCCCTCCCCAGGGAGTCAGAGAAAGGCTTGCAGGGCATGCAGATGGTGTTCTGAGAACCTGAATGGTCTTTTGAACTGGAGTGGCTGAAGCCTATGACAGTGAGGTTAAAACTGAAATGGATAAATAGATTTATCTTTCTGAATAAACACAGGTGCTGGAAATAGCTAATTTGTTTGTACTGCTCTCACTTCTTGCCATGCCAAAGGAAGGATGCATCTTGGGGTTTTGTTTTCATATGCACGTTTTGTTTACATAACCAGTACATTTTATCAGCAAGAACCGATGTTAACTGACAAAGCAAGAGGGAAATTTCATTCTGTGCATAGTGATATCACAGAAACAATGTGTTTGAAGCCTTGTACTTCAAAAATATGCCTGTAAGGAATGGAAAAATCCAGGCTCATATTGTAAAAACGTGAGTCACAACAGCTATTATCTCTTAAGAAATGGCATTCCAGCCCTTTGATTCAGTCATTGATGATTTCCCTTTTTAAGTTGTGGTGCTTTCTTACCCTTTTAAGAAACATCTGGGCTAACCCTGGATATTTGTAGAAATGTTTGTAATTCATAGATTAAAAGAAATTAGACATAGAAAGGACCCGTGAAATTATCTTGTCCATTTCCTGAAAGCATACAAAATTGAAAAAGAATTGTGCTAAGTGTATATATATATATATATTTGGAACTTTATATAAATTTGGAACTTTAGCTTATATACAATATGAAGACAAAACATGTCAAGAAATTTCAGTTGTAAGGACGCTGAAACTTTTTTTTTTTTAAGAAAAATTAAATAGAAGGCTGGAAAAAGCTCTAATGAAGTTTGTGTAGGATTTCCCAGTTTCTCCTAGGCAGCTGCCTTTCTGGAATTTGTAGATAAAATTGAAAAGATCTGTTTTTGACCAGTCCGAATTTGATTCAATTTTCTAATAAGAGAGCACTTTAATCAGAAATAGTTCCCTTTAGAAAAAAATAATTAAAACATCTGATTTTGATTAGTTTTCTCTGGTTATTTTATCTCCCTCACCATCCCCTATCTTTTTTTTCTTCCTCTTTTTTCAAAAATTTTGAGCAGTTCTGTGGCCAGGATGGCTTCTCTTGGAAACCTTTGAGGAAATCTGAGAAGGATGATGAATATTTTAGTGTGTATTCAGTTTTTTGTGACGCAGCAACACCCGTGAAAGCCGTGATAATTGGTAGAGACATTCCACTCATTCCCTGACATCTCAGCAAGCACTTGGTGCCTCTCATGCTATATGGCCATGCCTCCAGGTTGGAAGTGAGGAATGTGTTGCAGAGGTGGCTACCATGAGTTTTCCAGCAAAGGGAGCGTCGGTGTAGGTTAGAGGCAGGTACCCATCCCGTGCTCTGGAGCGCTGGAAGCAGGGAGTTGGTGTGATGTGGATCTGGAGCACCTGCAGGGTTATTAACAAACAGAAATAGTCTTTCTTGCACACGTCTGAGTTCTGCAGCTAAGAGGATTCCTCGGTCAGAGGCAGCATTCTTGGGTTTAAAACCATTTAAGGACCTTTCACCCTTTTGTCTTGTGGCTTTGTGAGTCCTTGCCATTTGTAGCCAACGAGTTTCACAGGCTGACTCTGCACCATGTGGAAAGTGGCTCCAATGGCTGTTTCAAACCTGCTGCTCTGTGATTTCATTCAAACTTTCTCCATTCTTGTATTATGAGGAAAAGTAGACAGTCATTCCCCATTCACTCTCTTTACAGAGCTCACTATTATCTGGACCTCAATTAACAGCCCACAATGTTCTCCTCACTGGTTTAGAGACCTAGTCTGTGCCCTTCCAGCAGTGATGATCAGCCACTGCTTTTCATTGTCCCCTTCAGCGCTGAGACAGGTTTCATTTTGAGGAAACAAAAATTGAAAGGACAAAACCCAGAGAATTTCTGGCTACCTGATGGCATTTTTAGAAAGCGAAATTCTATTTGCTCACATTGGTGCTGAGTCACAGAGCATTGAGCATAAGAAATTCAATTTGTGGGAAAGCTTCTAATTTCCTGTTTTTCAGGAGGAAGGGGATAAAACAAATGACGTGGAGGGGAGAGAGGAAAGGAATAGAGAGAATAAATCCAACAAAAGAAGAAGGTCAAAATACCCAAACTACAGGAAGACAAATTCGTTTTAGCCCTGCTTGCTCAAACCAGCAGTAATGCTGAGTGTAATGTACAAGCTTCAGTAAATCATTCCTGTATGATAGACTGTGATCAATGACAATTTAATGAATTCATTTTAAAATGAAGTCAGAATAGGAAAAACAGTAGTTATTTGACAGAGTATTTTACTCAAATAAATTGAGTCAATAAATATGCTATTTGTCATGCAGAGTCCAGTTAGTCTTGTTTGCTAACAAAAATACTGTCATCACAGAGCCTAATAAACACAAACTATCTGGAACTATCCATTGTAAATAGACAAATACCATCTGAAAGCAGAAAACAACAATTGTGGCTGAACAAAGAATTGGATCCTGCACACGTTGCCAAATGCAATAGGGTAGCCCACCTCAAAATCTACTATTTTGTTTGTCACCAGTGTTTATTCTGATTTAGTATGAATGGTCTGGCGGTGGCAGAAAAACAAGGTCTGTTTTTCTTCTGTTAAATGAGTTTTAATTGTTGCATAGTAAGGGGTTCTCTTGCTAGAAAAACATGCCTCTAAAGTCCCTATTAAATTGCAAAATACAGCTTCAATGAACTTGGATGGATTTGTGCAGACTACTAGAACAGGGATAAGCTTCATTCTTTTTCAGAGTAGTTTCACATTAATTTTCACAGCTATCCATGTTGTTTAGTGCAGATCCAAGAAGACTTTTTGTTTGGCTGTGCTTTTTCCGCTTGGCTTTATTCATGTAAGTTGAAGAGATGTGGCAATTCTCACTTGTTTTTATTCAGGTGGAGACTGGAAGTGTTAATGGTGAAGCACCATCAGGCCAAAATGGTCAGACTTCAGAGCTTTGGGTTAAAATCATAGAATCAAAGAATATCCTGCATTGGAAGGGACCCACAGGGATCATTGAGTCCAACACCTAGATGTTCAAACTGGCATTGGATGGAAGGAGCCTGGTTTTCAGATGTGATGACCTGGAAGCAGTGGCTATTCAGCATCTTGGAAGCTTAACATGCTCTCATGAAGGTTCCAGGGCTTTTTCAGGTGCATTTTGGCTTCCAACATCCTTCAGATTGCAGGGTGTGGAGGAAAAGAAAATGCTTAAAAGTCTTGACAGATATCTTGGATGGTATTTCCTACCCCAAAGGAAAATGAAAATTACATTGCAGAAGCCTAAGACAGAGATTATGAAGAATTTCTTTGGGATTCAAGAATCTAAACTTGACCCTTCACTCTTTAAATTTGGAATAGAACAGCTGGGGCATTTTTAGATTTTGCATCATATGGTCAGAGATGGGCTGATTTAAATCTGCCCTGCAGTCATCTTAGGCACATTATTCATCCACTCCCAGAGCTGCATTTTCAAAAATGAGTTAGGAATCCAGATCTATATGGCTTTCAGTGAAACTTAAGCTTGTATGAATCTGAGTTACTCCTTAGTTTGCATTTAGGATCCTGGATGAGTGGAAAACTGAAGAATATTCCACAGCCTGTCTACAGAGTCGTTTTAGCTCTGATGATAAGCGATTCCTTATTGAAATCACAGTTTCAGTAATTTTTGTTTTCCTTGGTGTCGTATTAACCCCATAAAAACAGATATAGTGTTTCCTGATAACAGCTAACCTGCAAGTTATTTGGGCTTCAGTTTTGTAATTTCTTTTTTTTTTTTTTTTTCTTTTTCTCATTCTGATGTCTTTGTTCTTCTTGCTTTTCCCCTGCTGCTAACTTCTGGTAATTTTATTTCAGCTGTTTCCACTACTAGGAGTAAAGACCAGTAAAGACAGAGCAGGATGAAAAGATGGCTGACTTCTTGTTACCACCGGGTACTAACAGCTTCCACCGGTTCACGCCTGAGTCCTTGGCTGCTATCGAGAAACGGATCGCGGAGAAGCTTGCAAGGAATGCCAAGCAGGAATACAGGGAGCAGCTGGGCGAGGAAGAGAAGCCTGAGCCTCAGTTTGACTTGCAAGCTTGCAAAAAGCTGCCTGATATCTATGGGACTGTTTCTCCAGAGCTCATTGGGGAGCCCTTGGAGGATATTGACCCTTTCTACAATGATCGCAAGGTGAGCACCAGCCGACCGTCCTGCTCCCTTGCTTCTGCTAAAGCACAACCACTGTCTCTGCTTTGGGTGCTCTGGTGTTTATCTTTCTACAGCCAGTAAAATTATTTCTTTTCCAGATTAAGGATTGGAGTTTTGGCATGAGCAGGGCTCCCAGAAAACCTCTAAGCTGGAGGGCAAAGAAGGATAAAAAGCGTAATTAAAACTTGTGTGTTTTCAGATAACCCTGAGTATGAATATACAATATCTGAAAAGAGCAGAGCAGTAGCTGAGTTAAATTAAACCAGAGGTTTTTATCTGTCCTATCTTGCCTTCTGCATGAGCTGTGACTATTCACAGGTCTGTTGTTTATCACTTAAGCCCCTTAATGTTAAGGGCTTCTGGGTGACTTGAGCTTTGTGCGAGCACTCTGCACAAGAGCAGGAGGCACCTCCCCAACCATTCCTGGAGAGCAGCATTTCTGTGCCTGCTGAGGAATAGTTCAGCTCTATTTCAGATGACCAAAACAGAGCTGAAGGGAGATGTGTCAGTAGCATGTGCAGTTCTGGCACTTTGCAGAAGGGTAAACTTTGTCCCAAAGAGAGTATCACCTGATGAGGGATCACATGTAGGCTGGACCAAAGCCACAATAGTGCAAACAGCTTCTGTCAAAAGGCTGTTGACAGCAGAGCTGAGGTGGTTGCTTACTACAGTTTGTTCCCCCTTCCAAACATTTTACAAAATGGAGAATGAAATAAAGCTGTATTTTTAGGGAGCTTCCAGTTCTTTCAGGTACCGATGTTCCTGATTTTGGATCATGCTATTTCCTGTAAACAATGTTGGCCATAATGCTACTTCTGTTAAAACAGTGTAGAGGCAGGTGATAGAGCTACAGGTTAAAAGTTAAATGGATAAAGACAAATAGATTACTTACCTGGAAGGGCCAGAATTAATTTACCTTTAATTTACCTGCTATCCCCAGGCACAAGCAGCAGGATATAGATTTGCAATTTTGTCATGAAGTGTCGTGAAGTTTTTAGACTCAAGGTGGATGAGTTGGTTAGATTTTGTATATTCGGTGTCCTGATTCTGTGTCTGAGTGAATATTAGTTCCTCTATGCTTGGTGGGGCATCTTCAGAGCTCTGCAGATTGGGTAAGCACCCAGTTCACGTTTGCTTCAAATTTAAGATAACTTGCAGTACTGTTTTCCTCTGCCCATATTAATCTGAGTGCAATGGGAGTGCCTCAGTGTCAGGGACAGATCCTGCTGTGGATCACAGACCTTCTTACTTGGTGAGACAAAATACACTGAGAGCAACAAAATGCTCAATGTAGAGAAGGCAGAGTGACAAAATAGCAAGGTCCCCAGGACCTGGGAAGAAAAACATCACGTAAGTTTCCCCACCACATTTTAGTCTTCAGGGAATTTTATTTTTAAAGGTGATTCTGCTCTCTTCCCAGTCCTTGTTAGAAATGATGCACAGAACCCTGTAAGAGTTGAAGGAACTAGAAATACTTTGGATATTACAAGATGATGGACAACAGCTCTTTAGGAAAGGTCTTGGACAAAACATGTCACTGAATGAAAAGGAATTTGGGGCTCTTGGGGGGGCAGGGGAAAAAAATGTGGGATACTGGCAGGAATTTCCAAATGGGATGTGGGCTGGGAAAAGCTGAGTGTAAATTCAAATACTGAATGTTCTCATTTTCATTTTGTTTTCCAGACATTTATAGTACTGAACAAAGGGAAGACAATCTTTCGATTTAGTGCCACTCCTGCCTTGTATATACTTAGCCCCTTCCATCCAATCAGAAGAGCAGCAATTAAAATTTTGGTACATTCATATCCTTTCTGTTAATTTCCTTCCTCCTGTATTTTATATGGATTTTAAACACAGATGGATAGAAGGCAGAAACCATTTTATTTCACTAAGCTGTTTTAAATCTTTTGGCTGAATTTGCTTGCACAAGCAGAAGTGCTCTTGGATTTTTGGTTTGTTTCATTTTATATTGTTATGTGAACTATAAAGATGACTGTATTATACTGCTGGCATCAGACAATGTGAGCTGCACTGGAGAGTCTGGTGAGTTTATTCAGGATTAAAAGGTGTGAAAGGACTCAGCATCCCTACTGAAGAGTCAGTGGGGGAAAGTGTGTGTAGGGCATTACAAAGGAAGGGCACCAGGGAAACCTACACTGATGGAGATTTTTACTACCAAGCACTTCAGCAACCTCTCCCAGAGGTGAAACCCTGTGACACTGTATGCAGGCACAATTTAATTTTGAACTGCCTCAGAACTGATTTTTTTTTCTCTTCTGAAACAGAATATTTAAAAATTGTTTTGTTGGTTCTTTTCTAGTTTGTTTATTCAAATGTGTTATCCAGCTAGGAAAAAAGTCACAGGCCATCTTTTTGATGGAAGGGTGGTGCCTGATTTCCCCTGGCTCTGGTTCTGAAATCCTGTGAGATCCACTGCAGTGGTTGGTTTTGGCTTGTTTTCTTAGCAACACCACTGAAACATTATGTTCTGACATAGTCACATCACTTTACAAGACCAGACTGACCCAAATATTCAGTTTTGTGTGAACATTACTGAAAACACACCCTTTGTCGTGACTTGACTGCTTTCTCTGTGGTGCACATGAGAGACTTGGCAGTGAGAATTCAGAGACTCTACATGCTGCTGTGCTCATTCCGTGATGCTTTAGTGATAGAAATCCCTCATCTGCAATGCTCCTGTCACCACAGAGAACTAATTAATAAAGCAGGCAGCATCTTGGAATCATTGGTTAATTATCAAATTTCAGGAAAAAAATAGGTGAAGAAACCAGATTCCCAATGTTTCTCCATACTGTGAGGGAAAAAAATCTGAGAATATAGATAATCTAACAAGAGAAAAAACAGGTGAAGCTTCTAATTGCAATATTTCTATGCAAAAATGAATATGTGATATCAGCCAAAATATTATTATGGTTACTAAGAATACACAGCAGAGAGGTTTGCTCATGGATCAGATTATATATGTGAGCAGTGCAGCATGTGCAGCCACATGCCTAGAACCCAACCAAGTTGTTCAGGTACAGTTACCTCAGCGCAGCCTTACTGAAGTTAATCAAGATCAATGCATTTGTCCAGGTATGGCTAAGAGAAGAATCTTAAAACTGAGCTTCTTAAGAAAAAAGTGTGACTATTGCCTGCAGTTTTGGAGGCTTGTTCTGTCTTCTCTCTTTCTTCTGTGCTGGCTGGTGAAGCCAAGAGGTCAGGTATGTGTAGCACAGGAGCTACATGCCCTTGGTGGCAGCCAAACAAAAGGTATATAAATACATGTTTGCTTCCAGGTATAAAGGCCACAGAGGGGAGTTTTTAAAATATTTATCAGGAAAGAAATATATAAGTTTTTGGGAGTGGCAGGTCTCAAGGCAAGTATAAATTTAGCTGCGGAAAGACCCAAATTGTCACCTCATGTTGATAATGTCAGGAGATCCAAGAGATCAGTCTTTGGCAGGCACAGGCTGATGACAACAACTCCAGTCCCAGTGAAAGTTCCTGCATTAGGCACTGGGGTTTTTTTCCTGTCAATAAAGACCTTTTGAATCAACCTGAAACACAAAGGCCAGTTGGCTGAGCAGGCAGTCAATATCCCAGGCAGAAAGGAGCCTGAATCGGCAAGTGCTCAAGCAGATAATATCACAGACATGAACCTGGGAACCAGATCTATCGTCTTGCGTGACTGTAATCAAGCAATCTTTGTTTTCCCCAGGGCAAAAGCCTAAAAGGAGCATTAGCAAATGGTGCCCTGTCACGTAAACATCTGGAGTAACTTCTTTAGTAGATGCCATATTTCAGTTTCCAACCATCGAGTGTGCTGTGAAGACCAACAGAATAGAGAGGAGAGAGTAAAATCATCCTACAGAGAAGCTGTGGGGGCCACATTTCTTGGTTAAGTAGCTGTATGTGGAGTCTTCCTCGGAGATGTCAGGCAGGATAGATTCTGTATGTTCCCTGCTCATCCAGCCAAGCCTGATCAGTCTAGTCGTTCAAAAATACAACCTTTCTGATGGAAAAAAAAAACCTTTACAGCCTCCTAGATCCGTGAATTACTTCAATTAGCAACGTATCCTTAGGCCCCTTCTAGGTATTTGTCCTCTCATTCAGTCTATGAGGCCTCAGGAGAGGACCTTGGCCCACATGGCTGCCCAGAAAGTGACCCTGGTCCATTTCTGTCACAGAGGACATGGGGAGTGTAGGATTGCATCCCACTGGATGAACACTGTGCCTTCTGCATCATTATTACCTGTTATTAATGTCTCTGTTTACTATTAATGAGATTAAGCCACTGGTAACACTTCATCAATGCCTTATGCTCTAGAAGACTCCTCGTAGTTCTTGCCTGCAAGCCAAGGACTATTCTGTGGTGTCCTTAGGTTCTCCAAGCAGTTTGTTGCCCTGTATAAAATCTGCAGCAATTGCTATTTCTAGTTTTTCCAGGTATTATAGATAATTGCTCTCAGTTTACCACCGATCCAGAATAGAGGTTTGACCAAAACCACCTTTTTTCACACTAGAATTATAGAGTCTGCTGCATTAGAAAAAGAAATTAAAAAGAAAAACATATTCTTAAATATTTTCTGATCTTTGTTCATATTTTCTGCTGCAGCTTTTCTCCCATCTGATTTTGCAGACTTTCCATAAGGCAAAATGAGACCTTGTGAAGCACCAATTATATGTACTATTCATTGGGACTAACCTTTGCTTGCTCACATTATATGTAATTTAGAAATGATCACCTAAAGAGTCTCTAGTATTCAGTCTGCTAATTAACAATTATCCATTATAATGAAGTCTAGAATAGAAGTATGCCGTGGTTGACTCAATATCTTTGTGCTAGAAGATAAAGTTTATAACTTTTAGAATCAGTCTGTGCAAAACCTATTCTGTAACCTCAAATTGGAAATAATAGATTTAATTTATTGCAGAAAGGATCCTGATGAGTAGTTAGTATATTTGGTTTGTAAGCTTTCAAAAATTTGATTTAATAGCAGTTCTAAGATAAGGAGCCCACAATGGTGCTAATATAGCTTATCTCAATTTTATCTTCTTTGTCCTTTCTGAGTAGATCATCATCATGGACTTTTTCTAATGCAAACAATTGGATTAGACTTCAGGTAGAAATGCTGATTTTCATCCTGTAGGAATTTCTGTTTTCTCTCTCT
>VXAU01001433.1:219488-246185 GCA_013399695.1 Formicarius rufipectus | reverse complement strand
TTTTTTTTTTTTTTTATTCTGCTATACTTCAAAATGTCCTGGGTAGGAAGAGGTGAGAGGTATGAACAGAACAATGACTCTCCTACAAATTAGAGGAACAGCAAGGAATATGGCATAATGTTGTGGCACAATGCTGGGGGTGTGGACTCTCCATCCCTGGAAGTGTTGAAGACCAGCAACCTGGTCTAGTGGAAGGAGTCTCTGCCCATAGGAGGGGGTTTGAAACTAGATGATCTCTAAGGTTCCTTCCAACCCAAACCATTCCATGATTCCACAATCCACTCCTCTTTGGTGTTCGAAGTCAGAGCTTCAAAAGTCATATATGGTCCTACAGCTCAGCAGTGCAGTGTTCGTGCTTGACTTAATGAGTGAGGGTTCATCAAGGTACACCTTGAGGTGAAAACTGTCTTCATCCTGTGGGTGTCATGAGCACTTCCCCATTTCTTCCCTGTTCCATGTTGCCTGTCCCACACACAAGGCTGCCCATGCACAGCCCAGTGCTGCAGCCATGACTCACCTGAGCAACCCCAGCGAGGTGGGCAGGAGAGGGTCCCATGGCCAGGACTGGGTTTAGTTGTCACTGCCATTCCTGTCTACTGCTTGCTGGTGCTCTTGCTCACCTTGACCACTTTGTTCCTCAGGTACACTTTCACTGGCATTTACACTTTTGAGTCATTGATAAAAATACTGGCGAGAGGATTTTGCATGACAGAATTCACCTTCCTGCGGGATCCATGGAATTGGCTGGATTTCAGTGTTATTGTTATGGCGTAAGTAGCACTCCTTTGTATTTTTCAAGATGGTTCTGTGCAATAGGACTTTTAAAAAAATTGTCTGGCAGGTTTGTTGTTTTTTTTTTCACTGAAATTTTACTGAAAATGAGAAGGGGCTGAAGTGTTTGAGGATGGAGGTATTTTTTCCTGAGTGGTTTCAGAGAAAGAAGTCAGAGGAATCCTCAATTCTGTTATTTCAATCCACTGGACTATTTTTGAGAAACTATTTATTCTCTCTGTGCTCCACAGAGAGAGCTGTTTGTAAAATATCTGTAATAATACTTGCCTATTTAAGGTAGTTTTGGGAAGCTTCAGACTTCTGAATATAAAGTGTTATAAGTGTAACTGAGTACCCATGTATTTAAATCCCTATTTGTACTATATCTATCCATAACATCACCAAAGCTGATTTTCATGTCCTTCTCTTCACAAACCCTCTTCACCCAGAAAGTAAATACTATTTTACTACAACAAAGAATTAATTTGTAGGCCTTTGAAATTTGTTATTTATCTTGGGAATGGAAATTTGCCCCCCACCATGATATTCCACTTCAGCTGTATACTTCTAGACACAGCTATGTATCTAGATGCATATCTATGATCTTTGATACTAGATCATTAAGAGTTCATTCAGGACATGTGGGATTCTGATGCTTTGAAGGAGGTGATGGATTCGTGGCATCTAGACAGCTAAAAATACACAGGGGTAGGGGAGCAGCCAGCCAAGGCTCACAGGGGACACAGGGTCAGCCTAAGCTGTGGCCAAAGGCAGATGTCTGACACTGTTGGTACCTCCTGCTGAGATAGAAATCCAGATTTTCTCCATAGTCACAGAAAAGAGAAAAGCACTCAAAGAATACATGTCATCTTTAGGTGAAAGCTGGCAGAGATGCCTGAAAAGCTCCATTTCCTCCTCATGGGAGGATTTCATCTGGTCTCCCTGTGTCGTTTCTGCTTAATGATACCTGTATTCAGTCCTGGGGTTAGGTTAGTTCTTGCTGCCATCTTTGAAGCTCATAATTCACAGCACTAAGTGAGATGCAAGTGTGTTAGCACTGACATTTAAGCTGAACTCCTGACACTGTGATATTTGAATGGAACCACAAGTGGGAAAGAATATTCAACCAGACTTAGCTCAAACACCAGAGAGGGCCATGGAATTTAGAAGCACAACCCTGTTATGGTGCAGGGATCAGGACCAATATTCTGAGTCCAGACTCACTCTGGACTGTCTGGACAATTCTCTTGGTCATGTAGCTTAGTTTTAGGTAGTTCTGCAAGGAACAGGGAGTTGGATTCCGTGGTCCTTATGGGTTCCTTCCAACTTGAGATATTCTATGATCCTGTATTCCTCTGCAGCATTTAGCAGAGCAGCATGAAGGTGTGTAAAACCTGTGTGAACTTCCTCAGGAACGATGCCATTAATTTCAGTAGGCTTTGGACCAAAGCCAGCCCTAGGCCAGGTCCTGGTATCTGTTACTGCATTCCTATGGATTTGGCTGAACTGACATCTGGCCATTATGATAAGCTTTTAAAAAAACATTCAGCACAGATGGGGAGAATCTTGCGGAGGTCAGCACACATTAGGTATTTTTCTCAGCTAAACTTTTACTCAAGCATTACTATGTACAATTCTCCCTCAACTTTTAGAGGCAGGACAGAACAAAATAAAATAAAACAGAGTCACCAGCCTGCTCCTTCTGTCTTCTGTCCATCAGACCGGTGATAAAAGCAGTGTATGATCATTCATCTGTCTGTGAGTTAGGACATGAGTTTATTTGTAGGTCTCAGAACAACATAGAGAATTTCTGTGCCTGGGTTCCCTCTTTTCTAGAGAGGTTTGTGACAGAAAGGTAGAAAGGAGTAGAGAAAATGCCAAGAGGAGCCACAGCTTGCAGCCTTGAACATGAACATGCTTCACTTCACCTCCTCAACTGGGGCAGAGGTTGGGGCATCACTCCTAACTCTGGGAGCTCCTCTGGGAGCATCTCATTTGCTGTCACTGAAATTCAAGTCTGAACAGTCAGTGCGGAGCATGGTCTGGATACCCCTTAAATTCTGTCCACATCATCTCTGGGTGTTTGGCACTGCTGGAGAAGGAAAGGCATGAAGCTTTTCACAGACCTTGAAGTGGACAGCTACCCGCAGATGAATTAGTCATTCCCTGTTGGTGGGAACCAGGATTTGGTGCCCAGAGGTTGTGGGCTTACCCCTCTTTTTTCTTTTCTACCTCTCAGTGCTCCAGCCCAAGCATTCATGGACACTTTCTGAAGACTTTTCTAGTGAGAGGCTTGAAAATGTGTGCTTTCTTTTTTGGCTACATCTCAATTTTCTTTCCAAATGATATTTCATCTCGTAGTTAGAAGATCCCTAAAACAGGAGGACCTGCAGCTGCAAAATATTAATCTTCTTAACCTCAAACTAGATGGGCTTTTCAGTCAGCATCCATTCTGATTTGTTTTTACTTTAAGGCATATTATGCTAAGGCTTTCAGAATGGAAAAAAAAAATAAAAAAGGAATTCTGGAATAGAACATGAGTAGGAAAGCTCTTCCTTCAGCCTACAGGCAGCAGTGAGAGAGTTAAAAGTGGCTGCAATATGATCTTCACATGTGCAATGAAACCTCCTTCCCAACTATGCAAGCAGCAGATAGAACAGAGCTTTGGATAATGGAATCTATTCTGATATGATTTAGCCTGCATATAAATCCAATTTGCAAGTAATTTAAAGTAAGATTGATCACACAGGTAACTCTAGTGTTGTTTTTGCTTGTAGCTAGTGTGCTGCTAGAGGTATTTCTGTGTCTGGAAACAAAGAAGGCTGGAGGATTCAAAATGGAGGAGCCCAAAAAGGGGCTGTGGGATTCAGATGGACCTGGGGTTTTGAGCCAGCAGAAAATCTGACTGTTTCACTGATGGGTGTTACAGTGGAAAGACTTTGCTTTAGAGTTATTGCCAAATAACTTCTTACCTTGTCTTTTAGGCAGAAATGACACAGGTTGGGCCACAGAGTGTAGTTTTAAATTGCACACCAGAGAATAAAAGGCTGTAGGTCTCCAGAGGTTTTCTCCCACCCTGTGCCAGCAGACACAGCCATAGCTTGTTACACTCTCTGGGGCCATGGATGGGTTCAGGGAAAACTGTGAAACTCCCTCAGTTTAGATGCCTTTTTTTCAGACCACTGAGAACTTCCCAGGACAGGTGAGGGAGAAGCAGCTGTAACTCTGGTTTGGAAAGTGCCCTGTCAAAAGCTTAAAGACAAAAACCAATTCCCTGGCTGAGAGGAAAATTCAGGAGGGGAATTCCAGTTGCTTCTCACTCCCCAGATCAGAGGAACTGGTCTGCTGCATTTGATCAGAGAAAGGGCCAAAATAAATCTTAATTAACTCTTGCAAACTAGCAGCAGTATTATTTGCTTAATAGCTTTGTTCAAATATTTATAATGTGTTTTTACAAATTTCTGCTCAGCAAAACCATATTCCTGTCATATTCCTTCTCCTCAAATTATTTTTTTTTGGCCACCTTTCATGCTGCAGAAGAGTTTGGGAAAGAAGGACTGGGTTAAGATGAGGAGAAAACATATTAATCTTTGCCCAGACTCCCCTATGAGATTATGAAGAAAAGCAATATTGCTCTTCCAGGCTATAATCTGGATTAGCAGATATGGAGAGGATGTTTTGTCCCTCCCAGGGGCCTTTGGACAAAGCCCACTTAAGCAGGCTTTGTAAAATAACCAGGTGAGGTTTTATCTTAACATGTGAAAACAAATGTCTCCTAGAAGTAGCATACTTGGATAAAATTTAATCAAATTTTAATAGTGAAATTCAAGGGTCCGAGAGCTCTTTTGTTCAGAAGGTGCAGTAGTGATTATGCTTTACTGTGTATTCACATGGAGGAAGCATTTTTATCCTTTTGATGTACAATACTGATAAAACAAAACTCATGCCATGACTGACTCTCCTGGGAGAATTTAGCTCAGATATAGCATGAGCCTCCATGATGACCAAAACAGGCATGGCAGAAAAAAGGCTGGAATTGGTATTTTAATAATGAAGTTTTCAGTGAGAAAGTAGTTATATTCATTTAAACTCCATCTTCTTGCAGCCAAAGGACATGAATTTGACGTACAAAACAAAATACAATTTCAAGCATCTCTTGAAACCAACATCTGCTTTACCACAGAACACAACATCTTAAAATAAACGACCCAGTATTTGCGCTGATATTTTCTGATGTTGTCCTATATGTAGTTTTCAGAAGCTATTATGTGAAAATTACTTGGGTATTTGAAGCTTTTATTTTTACTTTTTTTTTTAAGAGCAACAAAATAACTCTTAATATTTCCTATAATATAAAGTTTTGGGGTTTTTTTGTTAAACTACATAATGGTAAAATCTTTAAAGTATTTATTGCCAAACAGCACAATAACAAATTTGACCTGGCAGTTTTAAAGAATTGATGCCTATCAGATAAGTTTAATAGTTCAAGTAGCACTTGAAATAATGTGTACTAAGAAAAATCTGGGACAAATGGCATCAAAGAATAGCCTGAAAAGTGGATGCACCTCTCAATTGGCTGTGTTCGCTCCCTGTGTATGAATGCTTTCTTCATTCAGACAAGTCTCAATTGTATAATTCCAAATAACTGTGACTTAATTCTACAGGTATGTAGGAGAATTTGTGAATGTAGGCAGTGTTTCACCTCTTCGGACTTTCAGGGTATTGAGAGCTTTAAAAACTATTTCAGTAATCCCAGGTAAGAAGCCCTGATCCTTACGTTCTGGCTCTCAGCTACAAGTGATTCTTTCTCTGTCTCTCTTTTGTCCCTTTGATTGTTGTTTTTTTGGCTGGTGTTTTGTCATTGTCTGTGTGTGACTTTCCCTTGTTACAGATACATAACTGAATTTGTGGACCTGGGCAATGTCTCAGCCTTACGAACGTTCAGAGTACTGCGGGCGCTGAAAACAATCTCAGTCATTTCAGGTGAAAACCAGGTTAAACACTCCGGCTGCAGTTAAAGCCTACATGCCATTTCCAGTAGTAAACACCATAATAACAAATGACTTAACCATAGATACTGATCAGGAAATGGAGGAATGTAGGGAATGTGACCTGTCAATAGAACACAATTTTTTATATGTTTTTCCAGTGTGTTTTTTGTGGGCAGAAGGAATGAGAGTGCCTCCAAAAGCGCAGACCTCACGAAGAGGAGTGCTGCTGTAAGAACGGTGGCTCGTGAATCACATACACAAAGTACTCATTTGTGAACCATATGAAAATGGCAGTGAAACTCTTGTAAAGACTTTGGATATTGATTTTTAAAAATGGAAAGTTGGTGACCTCAAAATGCATATTCATGTTTAGGAGAATGTCGATAAAGAAATCTAAATCTGTGCTGTGAGCTGAGGTTTCAAGACTGCAGGCACAGATAGCCTAATTTGTCATGGTGTTTATCCATTTGCATGTGATAGAAACACTGTTGAAATTTTGGGCCTTGAAGAGATCAGAAAATGTTTCATTATTGATTTTGGTAGGTTCAGCATTTCATTGACTCACATTTTCTTACATTTTCAAGGATCTGATTTCTCCCCTCTTCCCCACTCCAAAAAAACCCCCCAAAAACAAAACCAAAAAATTTCAAAAAAATCTGTGTTTTACTACACATCTGATAGTGAAAGAAACTTATTTGATTTGTTTTTATTTAAAAAATAATAATATTTATTATGAAGTAATTTATGCAGAGATGAGTCAACTGAGGACAAACCATGCAACAATACTTTCTTGCCAAGCATTATCTATGGACAGGTCTCATTCAGCCTCAGTGTTTAACATCTCCAACCTGCATGACAAGGTAGAGAAGATAGCAAAAACCATGCATGGTAGATCCTATCAGTGATAATCCTGAACAGATGTTGGCAATTACATGTAAAACATAGAGAGAAGGGCTCAGATCCTCACACACAGCTCTTTAGGGCCAGAAAGGCTTTTCCACCCACTCTGTTATGCACATCCACACTATAAGATGAATCTAAATTGTGTGGTGTAAGGTTATACGGACATATATTAAAACTAATCATCAGCACTCATATGGAGTATAAGCTAGAAATGGGAATTCTGGAATGGAGGTGTTAAGGAAAAGTATATATGAGTCTAGAACTTGCTCCCTTACTCCAACAGCAAAGTAATGAAAGTCAGGGAAATTACTGGGAGAACAAGATACTTTTTGCTGAATGGGTATGTCCAAACATAGGTTTTAAAGAATAATCCAAGATGATAATTCATTAGGACCTTGAAATCAGTACCTGTCTTAATTTTTGTCTTAAATTTTAAAGCATAATCTATTAGCAGAAAGTTTGAGGTTGTTCTGTTTTGTTTTTTAAATTTGTCTCTTATTGGATTTCCATTGAGAAATGATTTTTATTTTCAGTGGGAAACTGAGCTGAGCACAGTTTTACAGATCATGTGGGACTGTAGTGCCTAATCAGAGAGAAGGGCAGAGTTTGTTTCCTACGTCCTTTGCTAGCAGTTTGAAGACTAACTTGGAGGGACAGCCATCTCCAGGGGACACCTTTCACCTTACATCTTGTCTCAAGCTTGAGCCTCTTCAGAGCAGAGCCTGTCAATTTTTTTTGAGTTATATATGTAACAATTTTCTGCTGTCCTATATCAGAGGGGAAGCTAAAACTCGGTATACATCAAATGATAAAATTTGACTTAGTGGGGAAAACAACTGAGTACTGAGATTTAGAAAAACATTATTTGAAAATACACCAAACCCCTTCACTGATATTAAACACTGAGTTGTTCCATTTGTTGGTTAATAGACAAAAAAAGAAAAAAAGTATTATTTATTAAAGTAATACATGATAACTCACATTCTCTTTTTTCATTCTGACTGAATATTTGATCAGCTTTTTGATAACTGAATTTTTATGTACAAGTCACTGAATTATTTGGTGACATAACTGCATGAAGATATGCTAATAGATTGTCTGGCCTTTGATTTTATCATCAAGATTACCTGTGATTACCTGTGCACTGAGTATGTTTAAATTACAAATGTAGAGAGCTACAAATTGCAACGGAACACTGAGCTGCCTGTGAAACCCAGCTAAAGTGTTTTGTTTCTTTAATGTTAGCAGATCATTTCAGAGGAGTCAGTTCATTATTCAGTTAGACACATATTTTAAAAGAAATATTGGATGTGATGCTGTGTTTTATTTGGAAATCAGTCTGGGTTTTTAATGATAACATGAGCTTATTTTGAGGTGAAATACTTTTCCACAGTAGTCTTAAAAATGAGAAGATGATAAACATTAATATCTTTTGTGAGATTTTTGGGGTTAACTGCATTAGAGAGGAGAAGATGGCTGTTACTTTTCGACATCTCAGGTGAAAAACACTGAGTTGTGTTCTGCTTTGCAAATATCTTAGCTTTTCCTCAATAAAATTGATCACACTTTTCCATCAGGTAGTTATATTTGCACAAACATACTTGGATTCAACATGCTGAGTGAAATTGCTTACCGAAAGTAACGGGCCAAGTCCTTGGTGGTGTGAGGCTTCTGTCCAGCAAAGCACTTAGAGGCTGGTTTTCAAAGGCATTCTGCTTCACTTGGAATCAATGAGTTTCTCTATTGACTCCAGAGGGAGTCAGTAAAGCTAACAATTAGTGCTTTTAAAAATCTCACCTACCTTTAATGCCTGGCTCTAAGTGCTTGAGCAGGCACAGGGATGTTTAGGGGGCACGGACTCAAAGGACTCAAAAACATCTCCTAAACTCAGAGTCCATTCCCCTGGCCTAAGGCTGCATTTAGTACAGCTCAAACACAGCATGATATTCATTGCCTGACTTCTAGAAATCCCTCAAAGGTGGAGGTCTCAGGATCTTCCTGAGAAGTCTCTTCCAGAAACATCTTGCTTTAGCCATTAGAAGATTTGTCCCAGGAGGATGGTTCAGATCCAGATCCAACAACACAGTTGTTTGCATCTACCATCAGTCTGTGTGCTTCCCTCTCACTGGAGAGCTGGGGTTCAGTTTTATTGCCATAATGCCAGTATCTCCTGTTTGCCATGGCCACGGACCTGCAGGTCCGTGAATCCAGACCCCCATCTGGGCTTCCTCTCTCTTGGGGCATTATCAGCTCTCTCTTTTTACCCTAGAGCTGTGTAAGATGTCAGGTCAGTGTCTTACCTTCTGTAGCAGCCCTTAATATGCCAAAAGACCTTCAGGGAACCCCTTGATTTTCCTTTTTCTGCACTAAATACACCCATTTCTTCCTGTTTTGTACTTGCCCATGGTACCAAGAGGAAAACAAGCTTTGTTCAGGTTCGGGTGCTTAGAAATACATAGCATTTACTCTATAGGAGCATAAAACTGTTAATCCTCAGTGATTTTATTTATTAATTGGCATCTTGCACATTGCCATGGCAACTGGTTTCATTTGTTTTTCAGTCTAGATAGGAACCATGGTCATCAGCAGAACAACCCACTGAATTCACTCATTTATCTCCCATTACCATCCCATTACCAGCATATCTGAGTCCCAATGTGCTCAATAGGAGCTCTTCCCATGACAACAGAGGGTCTTGAATCATATTTATCTTCATGGAAATCACCAATGTGTTGGGATATTATAAACCCTGAGGTACACTCTTCTATGCCTCTCCATCAAAAGGCCACAAAATGCAGGCCATCACCATCATCATCACCATTACCAGGGTTTTGTTAACTGCCTGTATCCAGAGAAACTCCACTGCTCTTTCTGGAACAGGCGTGTACATCACAGACATCTCACATTAAATGACAGGATACTGGCGAAAGGTGACCTCATAGAAAAGTGGGCCAAGCCACTTTGGGGCCTGATCCAGCTCCCATTTAAGTTTGTGTTAGACTGAAGGGCTATAAATAGTGCTGTGAATGTTACCCAGTACTTTAATGATAGCCAGAACAGAGCCTGGAGAACAGGAATTAAAACTGTGTGGAGGAGATTGACCCTCGTTTGCTGCTTCAATCTCACTGAAGTCCTGCTGCAGAGAGATAAATGTCATCCTTTTGGTGGGTAAATCACTTAACTCAAGAAGTAACTATCCCAGAAGTGAGAAATGTATGACATTTTTGTGTTTTCCTTGGAGACTGGCCTGTCAGTCACATTTCCGTGCAAGGACAGTCTACAGGAATGCTGACAACCATTCAAGTTTGCCAACATGCTATTAAAGTTTTTTGCTGCCCCATGTCTCAGTGGCTAATTACAAAATATGCTCATCAAGGATGAGCTCTTGTCTCCCTACAAGCACATGACTCATGCAGACATTTACAAGACACATGAGTATCCTCAGGGGAAGAAGTGGGATAGGTGAGGACAATCATGCTGCAAGTCACACTCGCCTTCTTTTGTTTTTGGTTGGGGGTTTTTTTGTTTCTTTTTGGTTTTGGGTTTTTTTTGTTGTTTTTTTTTTTTTTTTTCCCCTTTTTCTCCTCCTCTTGTTTCCAGACTGTGCATGAAAGTGCCTGATGTTCTGTAGGTGATTGCCAACATCTGGTATGGATGTCATACTGAATTATGCTAATACTTTCTCACATCTTGTAGAAGGAATGGATGATGTTTTGGGATCTTGCCATTTCTCATTGTTTGGTGTTGCTTGCATTTTCTATGGTTTCTGATTTGCATTTGAAAACCAATTATTTGATTAACCTCTGAATGTGATAATTTCTACCTGCCTTAACAGGAATGTTTGGGCCAAATTCTTCTTGCTTTCTGCAGATGTCAGGCTGCCTATACAGCCCTCATTCCACTGATTTTGGATCTTGTGGTGTTTTTGATATTATGCAAGCAGGATTTGGCCCAGAGGTGTGGAAAGAAGTCAGTGATTCAGAAAAAGCCTGCTATTGATTTACACCGCAGGCAGCAATCTATAGACCCATTGTCGTTAACAGGTGTAGATGTTACTCAGCTTTGGATCAGATCCTTAGGTTCTTTCCTGCATGCTGCCTGGTTTGATGCTTGACTTGCAAGAATTAAGTAAATGTCTCTAATGCCCCATAAATAGTATCTTCTATTAAGCTATATTGCAGTGCTCTCATTGGCACTATTTCAAAGAAGGATTATTTATCCAGAAGATTTAACTGTGTTCTAAATTTGAACACATCTAGCACTGCTTTTGCAAAACATGGGATTGATTCAGAGAGATGCAGAGCACCTGCAAGAGGTTCTGGCTGTCCTTATTTCCTCTCAGTTCTTCCATTCTGGAGGCACAGAAAGTTTAAATGCACAGCGATTTAAGTACTTTACTTAGGCACTTAGTTGTGTCAACCACCTTGATGGATGCTACTTAATTTTCTGGGCAAATTTTGCTTTTAAAGGGGGAGAAGAAACAGTTAAACTGTAAGTATAACACTCTCCAAATGGTTTTCCTGGAAAGTTTTAACAAAGGTCCAGGAGGCAGAGTACAAGTTATTTTAAAATGGTCTTTAATTACAGAAACTGTATTACTGAAGCATCATTTTCTTAAACTGTTCAGAAGCCTGCAAGCTATGAAAACAAAAAAAATAATAAAAAGGAAGTAAAGCAGAAAACCCTCACATAAAGAAATTATTTTATATCTGCAAGGAATGAACTCATAAAAGCAATAGTGTAGGATTACTATTCTATTCAACCCCTAGTAATTAAACTGAGAAAACATGTTTCATGAAATGACCTTGAAATTACCAGTGCCAAGGCTTGATTTTGGAAAAAAAAGATGGTCCTTATTGGTGATCAGAATTCTGAAAGTTTTATTTCCTAATATTATCCCTATTCACATTAGGACTCCTGTTGTCCTTGCCTATGTAAGATTAATTGAAGTACTTAAATGATGCAAATACAAACTCCAAAATTAACAAATGTGCTGCAGGAATTTCATAGAGGGCAAAGGTACTGCAATAAAAGAATTTGTGGTTTGGAATGTTTTCCCTTTCTCAAGACTTGGTTTCCATACGTATTTCCCAAGTTTCACCACCTTCAGTGAGAAAAAAGCTGTGCATTCAAAGGACAGCCAATGATAAGAATCATTGAAAACATTTCAAGATATTAGATTTAAAAAAAAATCCAGTGCATTTAAAAATCTTATTTCTTTTTCCTCACATAACTACTTGTTTAAGACCTGCCTTTCTTATAGGCCATATAGTTGTAACACTGGGTAAGCAGAATTGGGCTACAATTAAGGCTACTTCCACTCCAGGTCTGAAGTTCACTCAAGACTAGATTATCAGAAGAGCTGTCCATTTTAGTTAGGCATCAAAACAGGTAGTCAAACCTGTAGATGGACTCAAAAGTTCAGACTCAGCCTTTTTGCAGGTACCTGAGTACAACTGATCTCATTTGTAAAATCTTTCCTGTAAGGAGGACTGGTAACAGTCCATCTTTTGGACTGAACAGAAAATCCATCTTTTGCCTAATGTTTGTCCTGCAATCATTTATGCTCTATTTTTGAACAGAGCAGGGAGCTGTTTAACTTTGCCCTCTTTATCATGCCACAAAATAGCTTTAAGGAGGCAAACAAAGAGTTTAGTGGAGAAAGCGACCCTCTCCTGATGGGTCAGTCCATTTTGGTTAAATGGCCGTTTTATAGATGCTAATACCATTCACAGTTTTACCTCATGGCAGTATCTTACTCAGGAGTTAGGGTATTTTAGGACTGCTGCACCTGTTGGCCATTCCAGTAGCTCATCCTCATTTGAGAAACTATGAGTTCCCCTTCCTTAAACCACAGAATTTCAAGCAAGGCCCAACCCCCATTTTGCCTTCCTATGAGTCCTGAAGTACATTTTCATATCATTTTCAATTATGCAGCACTAGCTCAGCCTTTGAGGCTGCCAAACTCTTGGGGTGGAATTCCAGGGAACTGAGATTTAATGTGTATGATCATATTCAGTGAGCAAATCAATGTGCTTCTGAATATTGCCCAGGAGAATTCCTCCTGTTTCCTCTTTACATTTTCTTTTTTCCTTTTAACTCAATTTCTCTTACTGCTGCCATACTGGTGACACATTAATCAGAAGCACTTATTACTACTTACCAGTATTCATTAAATACAAATAGAAAAGAAACAACAAAATTACTACCATTGTGCAGCTAATGATGATGTCCAACCACAGCACACCAGTTTAGAAGAAGAGTCTTTTATTTTTTTAGGAATATTTTTTGCTCATAATCATGTAATATTCAATTAGCTCAAATAGTGCTGATCTTCAGGAGCAGTTCAAAAGCAAGCAATATCATTTGAGAAAACAGTGTAATTATTTATTTCTGAATATTTATGGAATAATAAACTGAATCTAGTGTTACAGGATGAAATAATACAGGAGATACTAATTTGTGTGACCCAAGCCTTGGGTGTTATGTAATAAGATGATTTATCCACGTTGGCAGCATATTATAAAACGATTAACTTTTGCCCAAGTATTGTTGAAGCCTTAGGTAGTTTTACTCAAATAATTTCCATTGGGTTCATTTGATTGCCCATATTATTTGGCTTTTTTTCTAATCCCAAATTCTTGTTGTCTTAAGCAAATGAATTGAAAACAGAGGAATTATTCATGAGGACAGCATGTTGGATTTGCCACTAAAATATGCAAAATAATCAGGGAATAAACAGCATTTCCATACCTCTTCATCTGTTTATGTGAGGGATAAAGTTATCAGGATCACCTGAGTGATTTAAAAATAATTCACATTCTCAGCATTCAATGAGATTTAGGCTTTGCAACCTTTACTGCAGATCCGTGAATATATAAAACACACTCCGTGTTTTCTTTATCCATGAATATTTTTGCATCTCACTGTCCCTCCACCTAGCATTTTCCCTCCATTTTTAAACTGGTGTTTGGGTAATACCAGGATTTCTGTTCAAGATAAAAGCAGGCCAAACTAAACGTCCATAGTGGTCGCTTGTCTCTCATTTCTGCCATCCAGTTGCAAACACGTAGTAGAAACCCTTCCAGTTTCCCCTTCCATGGGGGTTTTCACCATGAAAAGCAGCTGTCTGCAGGCACATCAGTCTCAGTCTATGAACTCTTGGCTTTTATCTCCCTAGGACTGAAGACCATTGTAGGGGCACTTATCCAGTCTGTTAAGAAACTTGCTGATGTGATGATCCTGACCGTTTTCTGCTTGAGTGTCTTTGCCCTCATAGGCCTCCAGCTCTTCATGGGCAACTTGAGACACAAGTGTGTCAGGGATTACACCATGTTTAACTTCACCAATGGCTCGTTGTATCTGGATGGCAGGACGTGGAACACCTCGGAGGAATTTCTTAGTGATCCAGGTAAGCTCTTCTTTGTCCTGTAATCTGGCTTTTGGTTGTTTTGGGTAGGATGGAGGGTTAGGTTGCTTTGTTTGGTTTTGCTTGGTGTTTTTAAGACATATTGATCAAGATCTGTATGTGAATCAGCAAATGAAGCATGATGTGACTACTGGCTCTTCATGGTGTTGATGTGGTTTTCAAAGATCTAGGTAACTTTTTCTGATCTCTATAAAACCTTCACAGTTCATGCTGAAAGTATTTCTGGTGCTTTCCTATGAAACAGAATGAGGTCCTTGTTGCATCACTGAGGATTTAGGCTGTCTGATGATATAGTTCTTAAACTTCTACTTCCTGGAATTGAGCAATTGCATGAAAATTTCAACTCTGTGTGTGTGGGTCTGGTTTACATACTGTTTCTTGAAGAGAATTTATAGTTCTTGCATTTTGCAGAAAAACTTCAAAAATTTAATTTAGGTTCTTAAAAAATTAAAATGCAAACCAGGGGAATTCAGTCTTTATTAATCTGAAAGATCCCAATAGAATTTTTTAAAGGTAATCTTATGCTATTAGAGCCCTAACTCATTATCTGGGTTGGGCCATTCTGCAGCATCTCATGTTCTGATGTTTGTTATCAGAAGGTTTGATTTCTAGTCCAAAGGAATTTTTTTAATACTTTATAGTCTGCTGTACTTTTTCATTACAATGAAATAGGTTCATTGACCTAACTTATTAACATTGAAAAAATCCAAAAAGTATTTCATGTAAGTAAACTTCAGAATGTAAACAAGTAGCTCAGCTGTTGCTACTCCAAAACCCTTTGAGTCACTGGAGGACCTCCATCAATTGCAATGGACATAGAATCACATCTAAAACAATTTAATGATGCTCTTGGGAGTATGAGGCAGACATACTGATGTGCATTAGTATAAAATTAGGACTAGTGGCCTTTGGTGTTTTATTTATCTTGAGGAGAAAAACAAACCACGCAGTCAACTCATTTACTGGAATTTTGGTTGGGAGCCAGTGACATAGTGCCATGGGCTGGTACATCTGCTATGACTATGTGGACCATACAGTCCTTCATCACAACCATCTGCACTATAAAACCCCACACCTGACTCCTGGAAGCTGCCTGGCTTGGCCAAGGGTTGTGTTAAACCAGGGATTGGGCCAAGGGCAGTCCCATCGTTCCCCACTGGTGACTTCTGATCTTTCTGCTGGATTCATCTCCCTGCAGTCTGAGCAGCCCTGGAAGCAGTGGCATTGGGAGGGTTTCCTTCAAGGAACAGAAAGCTCAACATGGATGTCTTTAAGACATGCTGTGGTTGATGCTGCATTAAGGAAGGGCACGTCACAAAGCTCTGATTGAATGAGGGTTGTCTTTGGAACTGACCCTGACCATCAGCTTATGTGTCCTCTCAATGTCCCTGAGCCAGAGCCTCTTATCAGCTGAAAGGGGAAAGAGCTCTCAGACCTGTGCTGAATGGTGAGGAACCTGCCAACATGTTTTCCTACCCACATTCCCTCTGCTTCCAGCTTGGAGATGAGTGAGGAACTGGGAAAGGTAATTGTGCACCTGTGGTGGATTAAGGCACTTTAGGGCTCCTCCGCCCACAGATAACTGAGAGCTGTGTGAGGTGCTGCTCTCCCTCTCTCTCAGAGACATTGAGAGATGAAACAGTGATGGCTGGAAGCTTAAAGCCCTGCTATAAAGGTGAAAGGATGGAATGGAGCTGTGAAGATAGTCTGGCTCTCTGGAAATGGAAGTAGGGTAAATGTACCACTGGATAGGCTCTCCTAAAATACAGTTAATGTCAGGGCCAGCTGCAGCATTGCTTTAAATGGGAGGAATTGTACAGCTGCTTCAGCATACTATGAGCAAGTTTATTTGTGTGGTCCTGATATGGGGAGGAGGACAAACATTCCCAGAAATCCATAGAGGAAATCCAGCAGTGGTTAATATGGCCATGAAAATATACTTCTTATCATTAAAGGAGATTTAACTATTACAAAGATAGTCAACTTGGTGAGATAATGGATTAAAGTGAATTAAATTTTGACCACGTGGTATTACTAGGAAGTAATATTAATATCAATGAATGTTTTCATCATAAAGACATAATGGCAAACAGTTACCTCTTACTTTGTAGGGACAAAAGTGATTTAAATAGTTCAAGTGCTGAGGCACTGCAGTAGGCCACTGAAGACCTAGAAGAAAAGTAGATTTGCAGGAAAAATGTAGTGCTCTCTGAATAAGAATAATGAAGCCTTCTTCGAAAAGCTGAAGAAGGGGGCTTAGCTATTAGGCTAGGGAGAACAATAATAAGTAGGATTTTCACTTAATGTTGACTATTGCACTAAAGCAATTCAGAAATTGAAGGACTGGCTCATTTTGTGACTAGATGGGATAGTGCTTTGTATTTCATTTTGCATGAGTATTATGGTGAAATGAAGTGACTGTTTAAAAGACCAGTACTGACCACAATTTAATAACAGTCCAAATTTCATGTACTGCAGGGAATTAAGCAATACATAGAGTTAGATTAAAGTGTAGGCAGACCAAATTAGATAAAAAGAGGAATATATTAAGAAACAGAATAGTGTCAGTGTTTGTTCTGAAGAAGAACTAGAGAAGAAAATTGGCCAACATGTTGAGATAGTAGAGTTCACTTGAAGGGATCACAGGCAATTACAAGGGCTCTTTGGAGATTTCAGAACCAGTGTGGCTGAGTCATTTAGTTTGGAGCAGACATACTAATCAAAAACACCCCCCAGAAAACAGAAACCTGAAGTGCTGTCAGAGATTCCTAAAAATACCTTTTAAGAAGGAGGGATGTAAAGAAATAAATGAATAAAAACCACTGAAAAGTAAAATTGGGGAAATTGCTAATTCTGTTCATCAGGACACCAAAACAGAGTTAAAATGGGGTGATATGCAGATTCTGCTGTTCTTGGAGAGCAAAAGTTTGCTTTGGATTATTTGACATAGATTTAATGTTTTTAAAGGACAACAGGAAGCCTCTGAAATGGCATCAGCCTCCTCCTGTGCCTTTGAGCCTTTTTTTTGCATGAATGAAAAGCCATAAATGAGTGAAACCTCTTAAAAGGGTAATGCAGTGAAGAATTGCTTGGTGCTGTAGAGGTAATAACTGGTACACTTAAACATGAGGTGCAAAGAAAGATAACTCAGCTTTGAGTCTTTCAAAACCCCTTTTAGTCTGAGATAACTGTGCCATGGGCCCTTGGTAGAGGAGACATTTTGGTTATATAGGAGGCCTGGCATAGCTTCAGATCTGCTTTTTCATTCAAAACTGACTTGGTATCTGGACAAAGTTTTGCACTCTTTCCTTAGTTGCTTTCAGCCTTCAGGAAGCAAATTTTTTCTCCTCTTTCTTCTTGGTCTTCTTGTTTTCTTTAGGTTTTATGGATGAGGGAAAAAACCAGCCTATAAACTTTGTTTGCATCATCATTAACTTAACCACAGTTATGAGATCACTCTCAATTTTTGTCTGATCCTTGAGGAAATAACCACCGTGCCCCCAGGTTTCAGAAAGTCCTTCCCTTAGCTACATATTTAAGACCTACAGGTATTTTCCTGCTTTACCAGTGTGGTTGATGGTGCAGGTGCTGCCCAGCTCCTGTGCTACCCCTATTCCTACCTCCATCACCAGTAAAGGCAGTGTACCAGCACTGGGAGTGGTGGTGCAGGAATTGCAGTGGCAGAAGAAAATGTGTTTTTTCCTAAGTCTTGTCAATCCTGCATCACAGGGCTGCCAGTGTTGTTGAGAATTCTTGGGTTCTCTCCACCTGTTGTGCATCTGCCGTGAGATAATCATACACTAAGTTCCATAAGGAACTCCTACCTATCCACCCAACACTTTGCTCATTCTTGCCATCATTTCATTGGCTTCTGCAGGTGGAGGAACTGCCAGGTAACTTGGGAAGCAAGGGACAGAGCCTTTAAACATGGGGATTCAGTGGGAAAATTCACACTGGGTGATCTCTTCTATTTAGCTTCACTAATCACCAAGTCCTAGAAATACAAATGTGACAGTAAATATTCCTCATCAGACTGTCAGGAAGGGAAGTTTCTTGGCGTTGTCTTAAAAATCTTAATTCTGTGAAATAAACTTCAACCAAGTTACTGCAAAGGCCTCTGGTTTCTCAGCTTAATTACCAGGCACAGCAGTCATGGTAAGATGAGACACCCTTTTAGTTTTTCCTCAACTCACAATGAAGATGCAGATCTAAAATCTGCCTTTTGGTAGGCAGCTCTCTCTCCTGATGAACACAAGAATTTTTATGTTCTTTCCACCAATTTAAATGCCTCTGGGTCTTCAAAATTTACACAGTCTCTAAGAAGAAGGTGTATCAGAAAAGTTATTCCATTCTGGTTTTCACTCCAATGAGTGTTTTTTACCACTGCAAACATACAGAGAGGGTGACAAAGGAAAATTAAGGCAGAAGCAGCTCATCAGGTCTCACAGCCTCCTCCACAGGACTATTCTTTGTCTGTATGAATGGACTGTGGGATGGGGGACAGCTGAGCATCAGATAGAATCAGGCTAAAAAAATAATTCATGTCAAGTGCCTGTGATAAAGTTAGAATGGAGGCACAGCTTGTTCATCTGGGAAAACAATGACAAATGGTAAGTAATTATTTTTCTACCTGGAATTCTACATTTGGTAAGAGATTGCAATCAATAAGCCCAAGAAGGATTATTTTTAGACGTTAATAATAACAAACCTGGGAATCTGAAGTTTTTGATGCAGCAATGATTTTATATAGAAATGAAAGAAAAGGTTGAAAATAATTATGGTTTATATCCACAGTACTATTATGTGACCAATATATCAATATCAAAGCTATTGAGCTGTTGCTTATCTTTAGGAGAGCTAATAGTTTAGAAATACCAGCTGGCGGGAAAACAGCGAGCTTAATTTCAATACTTGTAAAGATCTCCAGGAAAGCTGCTCCAAATTAAAGTAATGAAAGCTTGTCTCAAGTTGTGGTGTTTAAATTAAAGATGTATTTGATGAAGTGAAGCTTTATGAATGTGTGAGTTCAAATGGATTGGAAGCCATGTGATGTAAGATATGTCACTGGCTTAGAGATGTACCAGTGGATGGAGTGTATCTGATTCATGTGGCTGATCATTTTAGAATCTTTAATGTCATTTATGTATTCCATTATGAAAATGGATTATTGACTGCTCAGTAAGTAGAAATCTGACTTCTTTTGTTGACCAGGACTTAATGTAAAGGCTGAATGCATAAGAAAAAATGCTTAAGAAAAGAACCTTAAAAACATAATTAAATTATAAAACTACTTATGGAATGATAGTCTAAAACTCCCCAGTATTTTCTTTTTCTTTAGACTAAATACCCTACCTAAGGCACTCTGAAAGTCTTGTTTTCAAAGTGTTCTACATAAGTGTTTTTCTCAAAATTATAATTTTAAGGTAAAGAAGAGCAACCCTGTAATTTCCTTTAGATAGTCCTGTCCAAGTAATTGAATTAAAAAAAATGTAACAAGTAAATAAAAGAATGCTTAAGCTTTATTAACCTTTTACTGTGAGGAATCAGCTACTATTTTCCTAGCTTAATAGAAGTATTCCATGGTGTTTTGTTTCTTTTCTTCCAGACTAGTTTCTGGCATTCATTTCATGGCAGTGATTTCTCTTTTCTTCTGAAGTCAAACTGTGTAGTTAACAAAGGTCTAGGGGAAAAAAAAAAACCAAAACAAAACAAAAAAACCCCACACAAAACCAAAACCAAAACCAACAGAAACCAACAAAAAAACCAAAAACAAACAAAACACAAACCCAAAACAAAACAAAAATAAAATTAAAAACAAACAAAAAACCAACCAACAAAAAAACAAACAAAAAAACCCCAAAAACCCCCAAACAAACAAACAAAAAAAACCAAACAAAAAAACCCCCCAAAACAAAAAATAACTTTAATTTTTAAAAAATGCAAATTAAGATAAATGGAATAGCTTTGTTGTCTTCTCCTGTTAGGCCTGGAAGACTTATGGTGTCTTCAGGCTCTGTACTTAGAGAGATGTATATAATACGTGAAGTTTTACTGATGCCCATCCAGATCCTGGTCTTCTTGGGCACTCGAGAAGGGATCTAGTGGGAAGCAACTCGCCTTGTGCATGGTGAGAATGCAACCAGAGCCAGTCTGGCTGCTGGGAGCTGATAAATCAGGAGCAGTTCCAGAACAATGTAAAGTAATTCTAGAGCCTTTCCACGTCCTTCTCTCTGATGTCCAGGGTGTGATGCTCTGTTGAAGTGAGTGATGCATGTGGAGGCATATTTCTGTGAATATATAGAAATGTCTGTCTGCATGTGCATGAGGGTGTGTGTAAATAGGTACCTCCTCTAAGCTCTGTGCCTGATTGTTGTCTCTGCCTGATGAATTGCTTCATTTTTGCTTTTGGAACCACTGAAATGGAACAGATACTCTGACTCTGTATGAGAACTGTATAGAAATGATGTCCAAGTCAGATAATAAATGCAGCAAGTTTGGGGAGAGCTGAAGTGTTTGAAGCGTTGTCTGAGGTGGTAATAGAAGACAGTGAGTGTTTGATGAGTAATTATGGAGGTGGGAGGAAGGAGAGGAGCAATAAATCGAGTTGGGACTGGGATAGGTGTTTTATTATGTATGATTGTATATGAACCAGTGATTAAAACAAAGAACCTCTCTGAGTTTTCAGTCTGTACTTGCCAGCATAGAATCTATTCAAGTTACTCCACTGTTAACTGTAAATATTATGGCTTTGTTCGAGTGCTGTGGATCTTTTGACAAATAGCTTCATAAATGCTCAAAACTTAATGCTCTGATGTGTTATTAACATGGGTATTGTACCTGTGCACTTTAATGTTTTAAGGTAAGTAGAAAAAGAAAGCCCTAGCAGAAGTGCAAGGATCATCAGAAAAACATGGGAATTGGTAATGTTGAATCTATTACAGTCTCTTCCTGACCATTCAGTAAGATCCTTTTTGGCCTTGTGGTGAAAGATTAAGTTCTTATATTGGAAGAGTTTGTACAAGGGGAGGATTTGTACCTTGGGCACACTTGTTTTGCTCTCAGCATTGCTCACAGAAGGGAGAGATCTACTAGAGGAAAGATCTGCCACAGAAGATTGAGACTGACCCTGTACCTTCAAATTCTTCATAAACTACCAGTATAATATACCACTTGACTTGCACAGTGCAATTTTAAAGGGCTTTGTCTGTGCCCATTGGAGCTTGTCCATGGATTTTACCTTGCTCCAGGTTCAGCAATAAAGTGCCTTGCATAGGCAAGAGGCAGCTTCCACTTTGAACACTCAGCCCAGATGCACTGTAAGACCACCTGCAGAGAACACCTTGCATCACTGCTTTCTCTTACTGCACTGGTTTTAAGGAATAATTGAAGAAATATTTTCCCCTGTTACTTTTCATTAGCGCTGAATTCCCCTAAGTGAGGTGGAGATAAAATATGGGAATTCCCAGGATCAATCTGGCCTTTGTGTGTACCTACAGTAGCATCTCTCTGTGGCACTGAGCAGCCCCATATGCTCCAGAAAAATTAGCAGAGCTCAAAATATAGGTATTTTTCTGTTTTTTGGGGGGTTTTTTTGTTTTTTTTTTTTTTAACTATTATAACTCAGGATATGCTTATCTACATAAGCAACAAATCTCCCCCTGTGAATGTTTTGGCCACAGGGGCAGTCTGTGGCAGCAATTTCAGCAGTTCAGATGTGAAATGTAGTGAAAAATATTTCCTTTATCTTTAGTGTTGAAAATTCCTCTTTTCCCCACCCCTCTATTTTCTTAAGGCAAAAAACACAGTTATTTTCTGTCACTGCAAGCACACAACGATCCCTGTTCTCCTTTTCCAGAATACATGCTATTTTTTTACTGCATAGTCACCTCTTTTCTAGGATAAAAGATGTCCATTTTTTCAATTGCTGCCCTTCTTAACCTTTTCCCAGTCATTTTCATTACCTTCTCAATACTTTTCAGTCTGGCAATTGAAAGTAATTGTGGTCTACCCTATTGAAAGCAATGTTGTGGTCTGTGTTCTGGGTCATGGAGACATTTACTTTGGAAAGACCTGAAGACCTTCAAGTCCAATCCTGAACCCAGCACTGCCAAGTCCCCACGTGCCATAGCTACACAGCTTTTGAACCCTTTCAGGGAGGGTAACTCTACCACTTCCCTGGTCAGTCTGTTCCAATGCCTGACAACTCTTTCCACAAATAAATACTTCCTGTTGTTCAATCTAAACCTCCTGTGGCACAACTTGAGACAATTTCTTCTGGTCCTATCGCATTGTACCTAGGAAAAGAGATTGACCCCACCTGGCTGCAAACTCCTTTCAAGTGGTTGTAGAGAGTGATAAAGTCCCCCCGTGAGCCTCATTTTCTCCAAGCTGAGCTGCCCCAGCTCCCTCAGCTGCTCCTCATCAGACTTGTGCTCCACACCCTTCCCCAGCTCTGTTACCCTTCTCTGGACACCCTCCAGCCTCTCCATGTCTTTCCTGTTGTAAGGGGCCCAAAACTGACCACAGGATTTGAGGTGCCCCATTAATGCCAAGCACAGGGGGACAGTCATTGCCCTGGTCCTGCTGGACATAATATTTTTGACAGAAGCCAGGATGCCTTTGGCCTTCTTGGCCATGTGGGTACACCTGGTTGAAGCTCAGCATCTGCTGACCAGGAGCCCCAGCCCCTCCTTTTCCACTGGCACTGCCTCCCCTCTAGCATTGCTGGGAGTTGTCGTGACCCAAGGACAGGACCCAACACTTGACCTTGTAGAATCTCATACAACTGGCCTCAACCCGTTGATCCAGCCAGTCCAGATCCCTCTGCAGAGTCTTCCTGCTCTCCAGCAGATCCACACTGCCTCCCAACTTGGGGTCATCTGGAAACTGAGGGTACACTCAATCCCCTTGTGCTTGCCAAAGATATTGAAAAGAACTGCTTGAAACAAGCTGCTGTTTCTCGGTTGTTTCCTGTGTAACACTCCATCCTGAGCCTTCTGTCTCTTAATAATGCACTTTTCTCTGATCACAGCTTTGTATTACACAAAAGTGTTGACTAAGAATCCCTAAGAACAAGTTCCATCTCTTTTACCTGAACTTATAGAGGGAATTTAAGACTTGACAAGGTCATGGATAAGTGAGATTTTTCTCCTCTGCTTGACTTCACTTTCTGACAATGTAATATCCCACTTCTCATTTTTCCACTTTTTTTGTTTTTTTTTTTCCTTCGCTGATCTCAGACTTTATTTACCTGGAAAATACTTTGTGTAGTAGATGTCACCTCTCTGCTCACCCTCTTTCCCTAGTACTTATGAATGTAACAAAGAGGTGCAGGTGCAGCCCTCTGTTAGCCTGGAGAGATACTGCACATTTACTTTTTCATCTTAACCTATGTTTTCTGACTTTCAGTCAGTTTTTGATCCGATTTTTTTTTTCATTATCACAGTAAATTCAGGAGTTGTTTTTTTCCTATTTTTTCCGACATCTGTCTGTAATCACAAATTCATTTGACCCTTGTAGCATCTTTTGATTTTAATTCATTTGTATGAAATATATAAAAAAATTACACCAAACGCAAAACTTTTACAAAACTTCTAGAGAACACACTTCATCACTTTTCAGCTATTCATGTGACTCATATGTCTAAACAAGTGGTACTAAATATGCTTTTAGTTATGTGCTATGCACCCTACAGTCCTAAGAGCGTGGGTGAAGATGTTTAAAAGCCAGCATGTGTGTTTATTGCTCATCATTGTCCCCTGTCTTGTCTTCCTGGGGAAGCTCATGGACTTGGCAAGGTCCCCCAAGCCAATTTGACAGCATTTAAATTCTTCACTCTCCTGTTGTGCACATTTCCAAATGCTCCTGGTGTGCTTTTTCTTTGCTCCTGATGTGTCTTTTGTTCCCTCAGACCGTGCTGGCTGCACAAACCAGGTACTGTGGATCTTTGAGGCTTTCAGAGCCTCTTCCTAGTGCATGGGAGCCATCTAGCAGAGGGCTTGATTGATAGTTTTAGTGGCTTTTTCTCAGGGAAAAAGCTGCACTGTCAAAACTGGAGGTGTTTTCTGTGCTATGGTGACTGCTGAGCCTGGCTAGGAAATTGCTTCTTTGGCTTGTCTCAAGCATGAGGAGAAGCACTAAGAGCAACGTGTCAGAGACACTCAGACTGAAGAAAACCACTTTCCTGGTTCTATGGTTTTCTACAACCTCCTCACTGCTCTTCCATAGCTCCTGCAGGACAGCCCACAGCCAGAATTCTAGACTGTGGTTACCATAAAGTCATGTAGTAGCCAATGCTGTATATCCCCTGCAGTTGTCCCCTTGATCTCTAGCCCCTCTACCCACCCAACCATCTTCACCGTAACTCCTCCTGTTCCTTTGTGAAGTTTTGAAAATGCCCTTTCCAAACTGTTACAGGGTAAAGAGGCAGGAGAGAGCTGGGCCAGAAGTGAGGAAAGAGGGAGGGAAGTATGGAAAAATAGAAGAGGAGAGCACCCAGGAACCTGTGAAACCCAGCAGAAGGGTCAGCAGCAAATGCCAGGGGATTGCAAAGGACAGCCAGATCCCCTGTCATGTCCTGAGCAGCAGGAGAGTAACTGATTATTATAATTATTTGCAACCCCTTTTGGCTGGGACAGACTACCTGGCAGTGCCATTTATTCCCAAGCATTCTTCCCTAATAACACCCCTAACACAGCCTGTTCCGTCGCCTTTGTGAGACATGTTTTTCATCTTCAAGCTCAATTTTGTTTATTAGAGGCTTCATTCACCATGTGTGACACAGTGTGCACACGGCAAGGGCAGCAAGGATTCATCTGAGTTACCGTGTGTGCCCAGGAGGTGCCGTGTGTTCGCGGAAGGGGCGAGGAGGGAGTGTTACTTATTTAATTTCTGTGTCATGTATAACAACTGTAGGGCGATGGGGCTTTCTGAACTGCATTTTAAATTCTGGAATCAGGATGTTTGGTGGCTGTCAGCGCTCAGCGCCACCCACAGCATGGGGAGAAAGTCTCCAACCAGCGAGCACCCGTGTGGCTGCAATAAATAGTCTGAGATAACAGACACCTCTCTGAAGTTTTTGTTAGAAAGTCAGCCAGAGGACTCCTCTCTGGGCAGTGACTAATGAGATTTGAATGCTGCTCTTTATGCAAGTGCGATAATATATATGGCGTTGGATTTGGGGGATTTGTGGGGTTTTTTTGGGTTTTTTTGTGGTTTTTTTTCGTTTGTGTGTGGTGGTTTTTTTTTTTAGGTTTGGGTGGTTTTTTGTTTGTTTGTTTGTTTGTTTGTTTAATTGGAATTAATTTGTCGTAAGATGAGTCAAAACAACATTTCAGCTGGGCTTCTGAAGGATGAATAGGAGCTGGAGGCAAGAAACTATGTTTTCTAAGCAGGCTCTACCTTTTTTACTTTCCTTAACTAGAAAATTTTCCTTTCCTTTGCACAGAAATGAGGAAGGTTTCTACTCTGTAGTCTATGGACACCACTGGCTTTCTGCTCCATTGTGTGATATAAGTGTGGAAACCATAAGATGGAGCATATTTTTAATTGGAATAAATTATTTCTTTGAGAAAGTTTGACCTTTTATTTTTTCTTGTTCTTTTTGGTTAATTTGATAGGTGGAGACATTGTCAATTTTTGCTCTGTTAGAATCAACTGATGTGGAAGGGAGCAATGCAGAAACCTGAAAGACTGAGAAAGTGAGTTTGGAAGGTTTTGCAAGAATAGGCCAGGAGAATTTCTGTATTTCCTCATGACTTGAATATAGTGACTTTGAACCTGGGATCAGTGCTGGGAGCTTTGAGAAGTGTAAGAAGGAGAGCATGGGCTTGCAGGAGACTTTGTTATTCAGACCATTTTTAATTTTCTTTAATATGACAGAGTAGTTGCCTTACTCTGGAAGTTCCTGTAGAAATTTCCTAAAAGTCATTGTATAGCCTGTAACTGTGACATCTACATTTTAGTAAAGCTGGTAGAAAAAAAAATAATTAGCAATTCCTTTGGAAAGAATGACACGTTGCATAAAGTTTATGTGCAAATGCATGTGTCTGGGTTGGATATATGGGGCGATGAGCCTCGTTGGTGTGTTGGGTGGTGGGATGGTCGCAACGATATGAATTTAGTCTCCTAGGCTAGGCTTTTAGTCCATGCATTTAGGAGAGGGGGAGGGGGTGCTCTCCCCTGGTTCCCCCCTGGCCACGTGGTGCCAGAGCCCTGGGCAGAGGAGAAAGACACCACAACAGCTTGGGGAAGGTCCGAGCAGAGAGAGAGCGTTTATTCAGGAAGCAGGGACTTTTTATAGTCCCTTGGAGGGGGTTCAGGTTCTCCAATGGGGGGAAAAGGTATTGTGTGGCTTTGGGCCAACAGGGATAAGGGGATTAACATAGAGGCGGGGAAAGGTTTCAGGGAGAAAGGTGGGTCACGCCCCTCTTTTCCCTGGGGGGTGGTCTTGGAGCGCCGAAGGGACTCTCTGGGAAGGGCGCATGGTATCTGGGAAGTTGTACAAAGGGATTCTGGGAAGGGGAAAGCATGGATTCCAGAGGGGGACATACATGGCAAAGGTAAACATACATTTTACACAATATTAAAGCATCAGTTCAAGGT
>VXAU01001433.1:125335-219369 GCA_013399695.1 Formicarius rufipectus | reverse complement strand
TGATGGTGGTCAATATGGCCAAGGCTGAGGTGTTGTTTCAGTGAGTCCCTGTATCTCTTCTTTGGGCCTCCTCTCTTGCGGCAACCAGTGGCGAGTTCACCATAGAGCACAATCTTAGGGAGGCGGTGATCCTCCATCCTGGAGACGTGCCCTGCCCAGCACAACTGCATTCTCAGCAGCACAGCCTCGATACTGGTGACCTCTGCCTGTTCCAGAACGGACACATTAGTCACATAATCAGACCAGTGGATGTTTAGGATTGTATGGAGGCAGTGCTGGTGGAAGCGTTCGAGGAGTCGCAGGTGGTGGTGGCAGATGACCCAAGATTCAGACCCATATAGAAGAGTAGACAGTACAATGGCTCTGTAGACACTGATCTTTGTACTTTTCTTCAGGTGTTTATTGCGCCAGACTCTTTTATGGAGTTTTCTGAGAGCTCTGTGTGCCTTTGCTAACCTGTTGTCAATCTCTTTGTCAGTCTTACCATCCTAGGGAATGAATCTTCTCCATGGACACCCCCTTGTTGTGGGGGAGAAGCTTGTATGCACATAAATAAGCCACCTAAAATGGAGGGTTTCAGTTTTATTTTCTATATTTGTTTTCCTATTTCATTTCCTACTCATGTGCTGAAACTTCTAAGGGGAAAAAACTGACAAAACAAAACAAAACCTAATTGCAGTCTTCCAAGAAAATGAAAAAGTCATTGTGTTTTCATGTGGTGTGGATGAGTTTGATTGTAGAGTCTGTTTCAGAGAGAAAATCCTGCTCTATATGAAAAAGAAGTTTCTTGTTCTTTACCTGTGTTAGAGTTAACTGATGGAGAGCTGAGGCCATGGGTTAATATGATACTGAGATTGTTCATCCTTAAAAGCAAGAGTGATGACTGTTTGCTTCTTGCAGACCTCTGATTGCCCAGCAGGTTTGGCTGAAATCCAAACCAACATGCTTTGAGGGACAAACTGATTGTTGTACACATTTTTGATAATACAGCAATTTGTCTCCTTGGGTATAATGCTGTATTCCCCCTTTCATTTATCAGTAGGGAATCAGGAGCCCACCTCTTTCTCAGCCTCAGGTTTGGCAGGATAGTTGTGACACTCCCTTGCACAGCTGCAGACCCTGTGGTGAAGTTACCACAAACCCCAGAAGCACCCATACACCATTTCCTCAGTGTATATTTCATGGGGCGTTTTGGCACTGCCTTACTGCTTGTTTTAGAAATGTAAATGTTTAAGTCAACAGCAGACAATAAAATTCTGTCTGTTTTGAGAATTCAAATTTTTTGTTTGCACACAGAGTGTCCTAGTCCTCCTTACTCGTGTGCTCACTCTGTTTTCACCTGATCAGGCTGACCAGGCAGTGCTGGTTTTGTCTTCAACCATCACTGTGCTCCAGACCTTCAATCATAGCATGGCTTGTTTTGGAAGGGATATTAAAGATCCTCTAGTCCGTAGAGAAAGTGGTCTGGCATGTGTGTGCCACTAACTCTCTGTATCCCAAATAAGATATCACCTGCCCTGAGAAAAGCACACGTCTTTGACCAGCAGAACTGGAAGGTGTAAGGCGATTCAGTCGTGACATCCTTCCCCCTTCTGAGATGACTGATCACCAATCCTTAACCACACTGAATTCTTGGGTGTTCCTGTCCAACAAGGTGTTTCTGTAGAAAGTCCATGAGTAACACAAAATGGAAAAGCATGCAGTCAGAGCAGGATATGTGCTCTGATAACTTGTGAACACCATCACCTGCCCTGGTGACCAGAAGCTCATGGGCAGTAATTCCCTCTTGGCATGCAGCAGAGCAGGGCTTTTCCACTGCTCACAGCTTACTGAGAAAGGCACAGCACATCTGTTCGGAGCTTGAGCCACTGAGCATTCTTTGCATACCCTGCCTGGATAAGTTGTCACTCTTGATTTTTAAAACATTTCACAACAGAGAGTTGGCTCAGGATGGAGAACCTGTTGTGAGCATCATGTGCCGAGGCCCCTCTGCTCACAAAGACTTACTGTGTAAGGCTGCCACCATCATCTGTTATGTCAAAAGGGAATCATGTCCTCTCTGCCACAGCAAAGCACACCACATTATCTACCCTTCTCCAGTCAGCTGTGGGCCTCTGTTTTGCATTTATTATGTTTTTAGATCAATGCTTTTATCTGTTTGTCCATGCTGCCATTCAGGTTTTAGGGATGCTCCTTAGAACATCTCCTTTTCTTCACACTCTGGTGGGTTTGCTCATCCTTTTGAGAAGAAGTTGGTCTCCTGTTCTATTTCTCTGAATATTAGACTTGTTTGGCTGGGGATAGAAGAGGGAGTGTGTATGCAAAGCATCTCATTAGCCTGAAGATGTTAATTTCCTTAAGCCTTATTGATAGTCAACCAGGGAATGATCTATAGCACTTCAATTTAGCCTGCTTCCCTGAGTCTCCCTTGAGAAGTGTCTATCTCTTTCCATTGCCATTACAGATGACTGCATTGATAAATATTTATCTTTATGAATGCTTCCTTGTTTGTTTGATCTTTAACAGGGTGCATTTTTGTTTCTTTTCTTCGTACTCTGTGTTTTCTATGCAAAGCAGAATCTACCAGATGGGGGGAGTGGGAAGCTTTGTTAGGATTATTACATTCTGACTTAGAGCTGGTTACATTTTTAACCTGTGAGTCAGGAATTTCTATCACAACCTTCAATTAATATGTGTATCATCAGTGTAGAGACTAAAAGTTACAGGCAAGCATATGTCTTGGTTTCATTACATTTATGGAACTCAGTAACAATGTTCTTGGTTAAAACAGCCTGGGACATGGCTAGACAAGGTTTCCTACAAACATCGCTCACAGACGCCACTTTATTCAGTTGGTCAGATATGGAATACAACAAATTCTTAAAGACACTTGAAAAATATATTTGTTTTTACAATTCATAGAAGTTAAAATGAGCAAAACAAAACAAAAGGATGCCATTCATCTCTCAGTTATTGTCCTGATTGAATATGCTGGTTGGTGGATGATATTTTTGAATGTTATAATTCCCAGAATGTGTTTATTGAAAAGCCATTTCTCTATTTTTGTTGCAGTGAACTATTTCATAAAAAATGGTACAGAAGATGTGTTATTGTGTGGCAACAGCAGTGATGCTGGGTAAGTACTTTAAAAACATCTTCTGCTCAGTTTTGTTGCTGGACTTTTTATTATTTTTGCTGCATTTTACTTTTGTTCTGTCCACTTCTCACCAGCAAGAAGTAGATATTTCAACTTCCTCATGTCAGGTGTAACAGGAGAGAGGATAATGACAATATTGTGCATAGTAATACAATTTTCTGAACTACAGGGAAGAGAAGTTTGTGTGTGTCACTTATTCAGGTCTAAATTCTTTAGGGGCCTTATTACAGTTCTCTTTCAAAACATTTAAACTTTTTGGTAAAAAAAAAAAATAGCAAAAGCTAAGTAACACTTCTGCTGAGTAGAGAGTATTTTAGAGGAAACAAAACAGGAATGGAAACAGAAGCTGAAGGGATTTAGAGTGATGATGAATTCCTGGCTTTTGGCAAAGGAAGATAAACAAATCAACAAATGCTAGTCCCCAAAATAACATGCTTTGGAAATGGGAAAATACTCAGGTTTGAGTTGTGATCTGCACTTGTGTTTGATCTGTTTGTAGACTGTGTGTGGTTGCTTTTCTTATTGCATAGACAATGAAGAGATCCTGTGGTAGTGTAATGTAGGATAATAATAAAGGACTTTATTCACATCCCTGCCATCTACAGATGCAAATGGTTCCTCCTGCATCCAGTCCTCAGGGTCTAAGCACACTGTCAGAGTGTGTGATTGTATTTGACATGTTCTCATGATCTTGATGGAAATGGAAGAGTTCAGATGGGATGGAGAGAAATGGGATTTCGTGTGGTCAGAGGAGATTGTAAGCCATGCAAAGATTATAGGCTGTTAGGAGTTGTAGGAAAAGGAAGAAAATACCTTGGGGTGGTGGGGTGGATGAGCATTTGAGCCAAATATTTGAGAGCATTTGAACCAAATATGTGAGAGCATTTGAACCAGGGAGATGGGTGACCTAGGCCAAATGAAGGGAGGAGATGGGATGATCTGCTTCTGGGGGGACATGTTTTAAGTTGGTAGAACTAAATGTGGAACACTGCAAAAAATTAGGGTTTAACTTAGGGAGAATTTAATGAGAGAAAAGGCATGTGTGTGCAGGGAGGCAGTAGGAAGATGAAGATAAAATCTGAACTTGCTTTTGGACAGGAGGGCAAGAACAGCCTCGGGGTCCTGGGGAGAGATGCTTTGCTTTCTGCTGCCACTGTCTGCATTTGTATTTATGTAAGACAAAGGGAAAGCTCAGTGTCAGCCTTGCCTCTGCAGGTCTTGTGTGCCTGGTCTGTACTGCCAGCCTAAGTTAGACTGTAGCTCCTTGGGCAGATGGCCATGCTTTCCCCTTTGTCTGTTCCACACAAGGTGCAATGTCAGCATCCATTAATTAAGTCCTTTGTTGATTGTAATACATTGCATTTATCCAGGCTCAGGCAGGACTCCAAGACTATTGGGATGTTTCCCGGGAATCCCAGCGTTTGGCAATCTCTGTATTGCTGGAGAACTTCAGTGTTTGCTAACCAATAGGCAAAAACATTGAGGAAAAAGCGTTCTGCACAGAAACAGTATTTTGCATGTCATGAAATATGCCTCGTTCTCACTGATGACCTGAACCACGGTGGTGAAATGCTACTAAGGTCATGAAGAGTGTTGAAAGGGTGGATTAGATTATAGCTATTTCTGAAGTGTAGTTTAGAGACTACTGCTTTGGAATTGTTCAAATGGTGGGAAGTTAAATAACAATCCAATATCCATGGAATATTTATATGTTGGTGGCCTGCATGCATTTAAGGGTTAGGTTCTAGCAAGACATGCAAGCAAAAACATCCTTATTTCCTTCCCTAGAAATACAATATATTGCAGCAAAAATCCAGGAGAAAACCTTGGTTGGAGACATTATGCCCATGAGAGATTCACAGCCTGAAACAGCCAGGGAGAACTTGCAGCTTTTGATTATAAGAAGATGCCACCCCCACACTGAGTGTCCTTGTACTTGTTTTGATAAATACATCAAAACTGTCAATGTTGGTGACACAAAGGGAAACCCACTTTCCCTTTATGCCTCAGCTCTTTCTTCTTCAGATTCTTCCTGTTTTAGTTAAGTATTTAATACCACTGGGTAAGGTTTGGTTTTAAATGTCTGAAACTGGGAAATAAAAATTCCTACTTACACTGTTTGTTTGGGTTTTTTTAGCTCAGGACTTGCAAGTGTTGTCTCCTCTGCTATACATTTCACATTCACTCCTGCTGTTTAAAGACATGAAGATAATTAGAAAGATGATCCTAAGGCCCCAGGGGATGTGCAAAGTCATGTATTCCCACCTGTTGGAATAGAGAGGCCATCGTTTACAGGCTGACGTATCTAACAGAGTGGATTTGTTTTCTCTCACCCTTCAATGATCAAAAACCAAGAGCAAGTGAATTCAATAGTAAAGTAAAATCTGCGTGCATGGGACCTTCTGGGACAGGTTGTACCGCAGGATCAGGGGAGAGGAGTTAAGAGGATGTAGATGCATCATGTTCTGATTCCCTCATTTGTTAGAAATGAAAGACAAGTGAGGATCCTTAAAATTGGGAACCCATCAAGGCATCAGGAAGGTGTGCTAAGGAAAGACAGCTGGGAAAGCCTTGCCTGACTGTACATAGCATTTGTGGAGCTTGGTTCTGCTTCCAGTTTGGAGCTTGGATTCATTAGCCTCTGGGGTCCACTGAGGACTCAAAAGAAACACAGGGAAGGGTGGTGTCATGTGTGCACTCCAGGATTTGTTGTTAGATTGAGGGATATCCGTGTTGTGGTCAGGATATTAAATCTCAAGGTAATTGACAAAGCCATTTTAGTGCATTTTTAAAAGCATGTTAATGACACTCTGAGGTTTGGCTGATTGCTGTTATTACAGAGGAGTAAAAAAAAAAAATATCTAAATGAATCTGCTATGGCAATCATTAGGTGGTGAGACTCAGATGGTCTAATGTAAGAACATGTAGTGATGGAGACTGCAACCTGAGCTGGAGTAGCATGCCAAATTCAGCAGGGAAAGGATCATCAGTGGATTCTGTATCAGAGACAACCTAATTATCTCCAAGGTGGGGGCTTTATTACATTACTAGGAAGGACTGTTTTCTGAACAAGCACCCAAGCTGCCAATAAAGCAGGAGGTAATGGATCTAGCTAATATTGATTCTAGTTCAGAAGGGATTTGAATAGGTGTATGTCACTCAGTGGCAGAAAACATGTCTCTAGTACTTGACCTGGCAGACGCAAGGAAAAACCCCACATTTATTTACAGTCAAGCAACCTCAAGAAGCTACTTTAAAAACCATGCTGCAAAGACATGGTCGGAATGTTTGGGAGATGGCATATTTCTTAGGTGCACAAAGGTTATTCTATATGGGGTTTCCCATTTGATCCCTCAGAAACATTCTTCTCAATACCTGAACATTTTCTTCATTTAATGAAATAGAACTTTTGTGTTGCTTTTCATTTTGCTTATCCCTCTGCATTTTCCCTCTTGATGTACTGCAAGAATTTCCTTTGGACTTACAAGGAACAGAGTACAATAGAAATAAGATGTAATGTTTGAAGAAGAGAAAAAAATCCAGTGATTGTGATCAAAGGTGTTGTTTGACTTAAAGTGAACACTAGTGGCACGCGCTTGGTATTTCACAAGCATATTCAGAGAACTACATTGTTGGAAAAATCCTCTGCTCTGAGATGTGTGTCACAGGTTGGTCAGACAATGCTCTCTTAACAAAAAAGTGAAAAAATGCAATGTTTGTGCAGAATTGTTCATGTTTCTAGATGCATTTTGATGTTCAGTTTGGTTGTTCTTTTGGATGTGGTTGCACTGGGATATACCCAACTTGTTCCTCTTTGCAGTTTCAGCCTCTTTTATTCACTCTGTTTAAAATAAATGGAGAAAGATCAGATAGTCTGATTTTCAGAGGGATTGCAAATGCTGTAAATTTTCTTTTCAATTTAATTCCCGGTATCCAGATTATCCAATTTTGAACACCTTGTTTTAGCCCCACAGAAATTCCAGTAGAGAGCTGGTACAATGACCAAATTCTTGGAAGGTCTTAGCTCTACCCTTAGTAAAATCCAGTATTAGCATCAAGTGGACCATGATTTGCAAAGACTGTGGAGCAGCAGGTAACAGCAGGCACCACCATACACTGCCTGTAATCAGGCACATGGACCTCTTTAAGGTGTCTACCCTACTGTGTGAAAGTGGCCCTTGAGTGCAAAATTACCACAGATGAGTATTCATGGTGCTAGTGCCAAAAGGAAGGCAGAAAGGTGATGCTTCAGAGTGTGCTCAGGGACCTATAGCAAGGAAAAAGCCCAGCATTCAGTGCCTGGCCCCATGGGACATGGGCTACACCAGGCAAGATATGAGGGTGTCTTCAAGGGCACTCAGGAGGAGACAAGGTGGTCCCACCTTCAGATCCAACAAGGTATCCTGCTAGGGCACATCAGCAGTTCCTCTACGAGACATCACATCACCCTGCTGCCTTGATCAGAGCAGATGCTCGGTGGGTGGGCTCTGGGAAGTGGTCCGTGTCAGGCTGCACCAACCTGGTCATGTTGCCCTGGAAATTATGGCTTGTCCTTCACTGCTCACTTTGATGAGTTGGCCAGTACTGCAGATTCCCCTGCTTCCCTGCAGAGTAAAGACTTGTGGGGGCTGCAGCACCTTGGAATTATGTGTTTGTGAGAAAGGGAGATACATTTCAGCTCTATCCTGTGGTATAGATTTCACAGGGATATTTTTCTGCTGTGCCTAGGCTGCTGTTTTTATTTCCTCTTCTGCCTGAAGGTTTAGTTGAGCAATAGAAACAGCAAGGAAATTTGTCCATTAGGAGAAAGAGACAACATGCTATCAATGTACAAAGTAAACAAGCAGACACAAAAGGGAAACTTAAATTTGCTCTTTTCACTTTTTCATTTGCAACTGCAACAGAGAGCTGGATTTACAGAAAAGTGTACATGTTTTAAGTCTATGGTGTCCCCTTTGGATCTCAAGGTCAGGCTGCTTAAATTTTTTTTCCTTTACACATGATATGTCCTGTGTATTCAGCTCATGGGCAGGAATAGTCTACAAGATCATACTGACAATGAAAGCACATTTGCATCATGTCTGTACTGATATTACCAAAAAGACTAGTGAACAGGAAGGAGAAGCAGGCAGTAAAGCTACTTCAGCAACAACAAGAAAACACCTTTGGCAACCGCATCCTAGAAACTGTTGCTATGGAAACTTTAGCTACCTTTATTCTCACTATGACCTTGATTTTTCTTAACAGGATACATTAAAATAATGTACACTCTGGGGCAAGATTCTCTGTGATTTGGTAAATTCTGTCACTGAGCTTGTTGCATATAAGGGATGAAGGAATGACCAGATGGTGTAGTGCTCCTCAAAGTTTCTTTTGTCCCTCCTAAGATATTATCAGAGAAAACCCCTTTGTTTCCTTTTGTGTTGTGGCATTTTAGTAAGGTAATTATTACCAATACATAAAACTTCATCATATGTCTGTTTTCATAGTCTCCATGTGTACCAAAAGCAGTGTTTCTGTGGCAGTCAGTGTACTCACACAGTGATGCAACACTTTGATCTCTCTGAGCTATTGTGACATTCCTTTGCCTTTATGCATCCTCCGTGCAGTGATTTAAAGTCCCTTGCAAAGGCTTATCCCACCCCTCAAGGGTGAAGAAGAAACTTGCTCTGTACTGAGGAGCAGAGTTGGTTCAGATGCTTCCACCACTGCTGCTGCAGCTGTCACCCCCATCCTGGCAGGCAAAGAGCCTGGAAAAAGGTGTGTCCACCAGAACATGTCAAACAACATCCAGGAACACAACCCCAACTGCACTGGAAACTGGGAACCTGCACCAGGGCACAGTGCGCCCAGCTGATTCTCTTATCCTGCTGCTGGCAATCAGGACCCTTGCAGACCTGAGTTGCCTGAATTTAAATCCATATCATTATTACTGTTGTTGTTGTTATTATTGCTTGTTATCTTATTATAAGAAGGCCCCAGATTCAGGGCATGTTTTGTTGGGTACTGGACAAGCAGAGTGAGAAGAGCCCTGTTGACTTGAAGGGTTGGCATTTCAGGGCTGCAGTCTGTGGATGAGTGGGGTGAAGATGGTGTCCTGGTGTCTTAGTTGCATGTATACACTTCTGGGGAGCAACAAGAGTGAGTAAGGTGAGGAGAAACAACTGCCTACAAGTGACCTTTGGACTAGTCATCTTCATCAGGAAGGTCACAATCTGCCAGCGTTTAAGTTGCTGCATGAATGGATCCATCACAGGGAATGGGGTATTGGGACTTTGGCATATTCCTAATGGGACTGGGATGTTCACAACCCTCACCAAACGCAGTCTGACGGGGCACAGTTGGCTGACAGGCGGGAAAGGTTGCTTGAGTGAGAAGGGGGACACAGTTTCCAAATGTATCTTCTTCAAACGTCACCAAAGCAGGGGGATTTTGGAAAGAAGTAAGTGTGTTGTATAAACCACTAGAGTTAAAAACATAATTACACTGCAGATTATCAAGGAACAGCAGTGAATTTATTTCAAATCTTCAGGCTATACGGCACACCTTAAATTAATTTAATTATATTCTGATGTAAATCACACAAACTCTTCCATCCACTCTGTGTTGGTTACAGCAACAGCAGAATGAGGATCACTTGCCCATGGTGAACCTCTCACTTGAGTATGTAAACAAACAGAAAGCAAGTATGACAACTCAAAGGTGCTGCACGGGGCACGAGCATAACTTGAGCTATTATATAGGTTTAAGGACAGCAATAACAGTCTCCACTCTCAGGGATCAGTGGTGTATTTGGAAGATCATGTCTCTGGTCAAACAGCAGCAGTAGGGATTAAATCCAAATCCACTCAATTCTTAAGGAGGGGTAATATTACCTCTTAGTCAAAGCTGTAATAAGCTCATCAGCCTCATGAGAGAAGCAGACTTACTAGAGGCTACATTCTTCATTAAGCACTAATCTACTATAATGTTTATGATGACAAATTGCTGCCCTACATTTTGTTTGATGGGTTATACAGGAGATCTGGTGTCTGGCCACTGAACTGAGTCGGAAGAAATGAGAGCTTGCTTACCTTGCTGCAACACGAGGTCTAAATAAGCCACGTTGCAGGAGAGGGAGTTCCTCTCACTGCTTGCGTGCCTGCATGGAGGAGTCTGATGTCACACGTTGAAACCACTGAGCAAGTAGCCAGTGGGGGAGGCTGAAATCTTCCCGGGACACAGGTCAGCAGCGCACACAGGTCAGTGGGTGCTCTGAGCCTGTGAGCAAGCCTGCTTCAGGGGCATTTCCTTCCCATTTCTCCTCCAGTTTCAATTCCTGTTTGAGATTGCTCTTTATTTTGAGCTTTTTTCCTCCTCTTTGTCATCCTTTTTCTGCTTTTTTTTTTTTTTTTTCATTTTCCCTGCAGCATTTAGTTGAATTTACTTTCACTTCCATCATTCCTGACAATTGGCATCCCTACCCATGCTTTCAAAAATACCCTTCAAATTCCCTCTGACCACTTAGATGCTTGGAGTGAGAGCTGCTGGGAACTTCTAGTCAGATCTATCCGTGCCACTGCAAGTCAGATTTGGGCTTTTAGATGGTAATTAGTGGGGAATTATAAGTCAGACTCTCTAACCATGATTAGTCTTTAAGACAGAAAAAACAAGAAAGAGCAGGGGAAGGAGACCAACCTATGACTTTCAGGCACACCAAGTACCCACTGCTAGCAAAGGCTTTGGCTGGGGTGCTGCTGCCTTCTGGCCCCTTTCTTCTACATTTCCAATTCCCCTTACAACATTCGTTTTTTAAAATATTGTCCTGTTTCAGACTGGGTAGTTTCATCTTGTAGAAGCAAAGTCAATCCAAGGATCTTTGTCCACTCCTGGTTTGGCTGCTGCTTTGGGGAGGACAAAAACACAGAAAGTGAAGACAAAAATACTCAGACCCCTCTTTTGTGGCCTTAGGACTTTAGCAGGAAGAGGCAGGTTGAGAAGGACTCTACTGTGCTCATCATGGAGGCCACAGGCATTGTCTGTATTTCAAAGCCTGCTGGGCTTTGAAACCCCACCATGGGTCTTTCATTTCCAACCACCTGGGTGGTTTCCATTCCTCTGGAATTAGCCATGTGTCAAAGGCATCTGCTGTAAGTTTGTCAGCTTGATTTCTGCATTCTTAGTCTTATGCTGTGACCTAAGTGTGAACATTGAGGGGCCTTTACCAAAATGCAGGTCTGTGTTATTCTAATTTTTGCTGTATCTCCCATTATTGCTTCTTCAGTGAACAATTTGGTGTAACAAGCCATAGTGTCTCTCTGTAAACTAAACCCAAGGAAAGTGCAGCCTTCCCCTCACAGAGGTCACAGCTGGCAGGAGCAGCCATTTGATGCTGACTCCTGGTAGCACATGGACAGCCCTCCCTGTATTTTCAGTGTCCCAATGATACAACCCAGTGCATGGTTGCTTTACAAATCTTCTTTCGTTGCCTAACCCTGTTGGCCACTACAGCCTGGATCAACAGGTTCCTTGGCTTGCCTAGATTAAACTCTTGAGACAGAGCATTTTGTAATTATGCCCCTCAGCTACAACTCTCTGGCATTCCCAGCCTCTGTTATTTAAACCAAAGCTGTTTCTTATGTCCTTTAATTTCCTGTACCACTGCCAGCTTACAGTGGTGATTACAGCCTGATGGATAGGTAGGTAGGCTGCTGCTTTTAACTTTTCTGAATCAATGACACTAATTTTATTGTGATCAATTGAATAGCATCCTGTGATGCTCCTGTGGAGGATGGTATATTTATGTAGCTTGTTGTTGCTGCCCATCCCTGTGCATCAGAGGAGAGTACAGTCCTCTGAAATGCTTCCCTGATGTAAAAAAACCTAAAGAGTTTGCTAAAAAAGCCAAAGGGATCAGCTTAATGTACAACAAAGGTGGTTCAGTAAAATCTTGAGACTCCTTAAAAAATCCTCAGAGGAAATGGTGTCAGATGCAGAATAATATTCTCATGTGAAGGTCTTACACCTACATTTCTGTGGTGTTTTTCTGGGAAGCAGCATTTTCTTTTCCTCTCAGTGTTTTTCATGTGTTCCCATACACTGTGAGTTATTGCCTCTGTTGGCTACAAAAGAGGGTGAGCAAGAATTTGGAGTCGACAAGTAGGATATTTTATCTCAAGAGTCCAGTTGCCATAAGAGGGATGTAAATTAACAATAACAGCATTTTTAAGATAGGGTTAATGCTTTTCATGGTGCAGCACCTTGTTTGAATGCTCTTAATACTGAACTTACTATTAGAGAAGTGTTTTGTCCTCGTTTCAACTGGGATAGAGTTGACTTTCTTCCTAGTAGATGGTACAGTGCTGTGGTTTGGATTTAGGATGAGAATGATTTTGATAACACACTGATGTTTTCAGTTGTTGCTAAGTAGTATTTCTACTAAGTGAAAGACTTTTCAGCTTCTCGTGCTTTGCAAGCATAAAGGTTGGGGAGGCACAAGAAACTGGGAGGGGACACAGCCAGGACAGCTGGCCCCAGCTGGGCACAGGGATAATCCATACCACAGGAAGTCATGCTTAGCATATAAGCTGTGGGGAAAGCTGTCTTGGGGAGCTCTGCTTGGGAAGTGGTTGGGCATTGATCAGCAAGAGGAGATCAATTGTATTATGTATCACCTGTATAGTCTGATTGCTTTATTATCATCATTATTAATATTATTATTGCCATTTCTATTATTTTGTTCCTTTTCTGCCCTATTATACAGTCTTTTTGTCTACTCATGAGATTTCTCACTGCTGCTCTTTCAATCCTCTCCCCCATCCCACTGGGCAGGGTTGAGTGATCAGCTGTGTGGGGCTTAGTTACCAGCTGGGGTTAAACCATGATGTGTACCCTGACTGTGGAGTCAGATCTTTGCACACCAGCAATCTGCCATGTGTGGAGAAGGTTTTTAAGACATGTAAGGTCAGAATGAAACATGAAGAAATACCAATTGTATTATAAGTGGAAAGAATTCGTCTGAGATGCCACTGCTCACTTTCATAGTCAGAAGGGTTGCATCTCGGTGTCCTAGGGCTTTCCAAACAGTTGTGATAGTGCTTTGAGTGCTCAAATGTTCTTCTGCATCAAAACATCTTCCCTAAAAAGCAGCATTGGTAGTGAACTTGAGTGACTTTGTAGCCTCTAATCTGTGTTGAGAGAGTCCTGTGAAAATACAGCTGCAGTGTTCCTAATATCCACTTTGTTTCAGACTTTCCTGTCCAAAATAGTGAAGAGATTAAGAGGAAATTCTCTCTCTCGCTGATATTAATGGCAAAATTTCCATTTTGCCTAAGGTTTTAGACAACCTATTCTAGATGAAACCTGGTTTCCAAACGACTACCCTGACTACGCTTAGGCTCACCATTAAAGTAACCACAGCCATATTCAGATGTTTTAGTCATTAATAGTAATGTTAAAATATGAGTGGTGAGACCAGTTTCATGGAGCCACTTGGGATTGGCTTTTTGTGGGAGACTAAGGAAAGGGCTGTCCACCTCCTGGACATGACTGCTGAGCTTCCAACCAAGCGAAGTCCATGAATTCTTTCCTCGTGGCAACAATAATCAACCTTACAAAAATGTTCATGTCCTGTATAGACACGGTGTCAGCACAAACGAGCAGGAAGAGTTTCCTTCTTGAGAGCCCAGAGAACCCATTTGTCAGAGCTCCTGAAGAGTGTGAGCAGCACGTCCCAGGCAATGAAGGCTGCAGCAGCAGATCAGAGGCAGAAATCTCATGTGCCTATGGCACAGAGTGACAGCGGATGCTGCCTTTGGGAGAGAGGAGATTTAGTGAAAAGGCTGCCTCAGAAAAGGACAGGGGTGTACAAGAGAGATTCAGTGTGCATCTGTGTATTTTATGGGGGAAAAGCTGGCATTTCTGCATTTTATTATCTTCTAACTCAGTAGTGTTACTGTAATTTTTATTCAAATGTGGCTTTTATTGGGAAACAATAGGTAGTCAAAGTAGGAAAGATCTAGAAGGAGACATTTCTAGACTGGCACAAAAAAAATTAGAATTGACTCTCTTTTTCTTTCTTTATGAGATACAGTTGTTATTTATCTAAACTCTCAACTGAGAAAAGATAACTTGGCTCTACCTAGGGTGACAGAATCACTTATTATACTCTCACTTGTGTGTTACATTTAATTCACTAAACATCAGCTGTTCATTTTTGTTGCTTTTTCTGAAAACTACTGTAAACAAGGATCTGCACACATTTTGCAGTGCTTCAGCACTCCTTTTATCAGTGTTCAAAGCAGATTTACTTTAAAATTTGTGCTTGACTACCGATATTAAATTAAGATTATTGAAGTGGTTTTGAATGTCTAATATTTGTGGCAGACACCATACATTTGAGTAACTTCAGAACCTTTAGCAATATATTCTCATCTCATGATGCAGTACAAGGCTGCTATCCTGTGCTGTAAAAAATGTGAATTATATAAATATAAAATTTATATTTTTGAAAGAGAAAGAACTCTGATTTTCACACTGAAGCACACTTTGCTTTCTCAGGAGTATTTTTTTTTTTTCTTTTAGGGGTGTGTATGCTGTTTTAAAAATTACTTTGCATTATTTATATTGCTGCTTTGCATTTCAATTTGTGGCAATATTCTGCTTAGAAACTCTAGGGGATTTTGCCAGGATAAAATAAAGCTAAAAGCTGTACACATTGGGTACACTCTACATGACCAGTGACATGTCTAAAATGATTGGATATTACCATAACCACCCTACATAAAGGCAGTTTAGAAAACTTTGATTCCTCCATCTGACAGGCAGAACATCAAGCTCACCATCTGCCAGGACAGAGGGTGTTGCTCTGGTCTCATGACACTGCCTGGATGTTGGTGTCTCTCGATGTCTCTGGTCTTTGATAAAGTGTTTCACAATCCCTCTTGCTCCAGCCATCCCTAGTTGTGTCAGCTAGAATTTGCACCAAATTGTACCAGGTTCATCCCTGTCTGAAGGACAAGGATAACAGGGAGAGCTGAGATTACTGCATATTCTGATGAGATTCTGTTTCCTCAAATAGTTAGATGCTTCCCACCTAATAAATTCCCAAATACCACAGGGCTCCAGGACACTGGCTATGGCCTTGATCTACTAATTGATTCCTAGGATACAGAAGTAATCCTTTGCATACTGGTCCGTGTCTTCAATTTCTGCTTGTGTTTGGAGAGTAGCTTGTGATATGTAAGAGGTGTGAGATTTTTGACTAATCGTATTGCACAGTTCTGGGGGAGAGGATGGCACATTAACCCAGGATCTCTTCTATTTTGTGTTTCACTTGGTGATGCAGTTCAGTACTTACATAGCACCACTGAGAGCATTCTTTATCTCTTCGGGCATATGGGGCTAGAAAATTACTTGTAAAGAGCCTCCAAGGTTAATGAGAGTCAGTGAAATTCATGCTATCTGCATGCAATTTAATACAGTAATCTGCAAGACACACAAGGAAAGCTTTTTCCTGGCAGAAATAGAAAAAATGTCATGACCCCAGACTGTGGCGGTGAGTGGAACAAAGGGCTGGGTTTCTTAGATTAAAGATTTAATCCTTGCGGGGGGGTGAGTGCAAGGTCAGGCGCAGTCAGCAATCGGGAAGGTGCTCGGGTACCACACACTGGTGTTTCCAGACAGTGTCAGACTACAAAACCAGAAAAGCAGGTTCACCATCACAGTATTACCTGCAACTGTAACAGGAGACACCAAGTAAATGATTCTGAATTAGAAATAAGTGCCAAGAGACAGCATATTTAAACACTAAAATCTTGCCTAGGCGCCTAATTCCATTCTGTTCCAAACATGTGAAGGGCTGGGTGCTCATTTGCTGTTGCAGCTCATGCTGTGGTTACTGTTTTCCAGTTTATCCTTTCAAAGGAAAAATAAGACTGCAAAGAGCTTTGGTATTGTGAATTAGCATTCACCTGTTTCCTGTGTTTTTAATCCAGTGAAGGAATTTACCATTGATGATCTGTGCTCTTAGCCAAGTGCATTCAAGACAATTTCCCTGGAAGTCAATCTCTCCACGTTGAAACCATCTAAGATGTATCTCATAGATTGTATTTAATGTTTTGCAGTGCATGCCCTGAGGGATACATATGTCTGAAGGCAGGGGAAAATCCTGACCATGGCTACACAAGCTTTGATACTTTTGGCTGGGCCTTTCTCTCTTTGTTCCGTCTTATGACTCAAGATTGTTGGGAGCGTCTTTACCAACAAGTAAGAGATTACTTTATTACTGTTAAAAATTATAAATAAACACATCATCTTTTTGCAGTGGCATATCTAATACTTAAAGACAAGAAAGAATTGCTGGTTATCAAGTAAATTGTGCTCTGTGTGTGTGTTCTGGAGAAGAATCATCAATTGTTACAGTTAATTTATGTTCTTAGGAGTGATGAAATCAAAAGACATTAGGCAGGGTGTTTGGGAAAATTGAGGAAAAGTGTTATGGAGAGAAAGACTAAATGAAGTTCACCACTTGAAAATGGTCACCACGTCAACACTTGATTTTTTGGTGGATGGTGTAACGCAAACTAATCTTGAGTCCAACTCAAAAATCAGCTAGAGAAGCACTTGTCTACTTGGCATATCCGGTTTTGCAAGGCACAGTAATGAATACAAACTGAGCAAATGGCAAGGCTGCCTGGTACATTTCAGCTCTCCCTGCTGCAAGGTCTTCATCCTGGACACCTGACAAACAGAGATACTGAAGGAATCAGATCCATCTTACAGCCACATATGCAGGGTGATCTGTGAGTAAGCATTCATTTTACCATGTATTTCCCAAAATGTATGCAAACTACAAAGAACTGCATGTGGTAAGTTGGTACTGAATGACATAGTATGTCCATGAAGCCACTGAAGATTCGCTGCTGCATCTCAAAATTGCCCAAATTGGGAAATGATCCTAAGGAAATCAAGAGATAACGCTGGTGAAACTACTCTGAAGGTATTGAGGTAGACATTGTGGAAGGTTTTGGGGTTTTCAGCTTCACACACAGCCAGTTATACAATTTCACTTCAGGAAAATGTAAAACAAAGAAATGGAAGATTCTTTCAACAGCCGTATTCACTTACTTGACACAGAGCCGTGTGTACAACTCTGGAAGACAGAAACTGTCAGGGCAAATAAGGATGAACATCAGTCCCTTTTATTATTTAATCTTATAATATCACAGTGTCCTCTGTCAGTAATATCAAGTCACTGACCAGGGGATGTACCCATTACATATCTGTTACAAATAAGCTTGGCCTGTTCTCATAAGCCCCTGTTATGCTGGTTAATATGAGGAAGAACCAGGAAATACAATCAAAGGAACCCAAGGTTTGCTTCTTCTTGTTTCAGGACAGATGTCTAAATAATGCTCAGATGAGTCTCACCCTAAAAACTTGTTTTTCTCCCCACTAACTGCAAAGGACCCAGACTGTAGGCATCTGAAGAGATACAACATGAATCCCACTTGGATGGTTTCTAAGCACTGGGCAAAAACAAGTTGAGCTGTGTGGGGGAATTTTTCATTGACCCTGATTGTTAGATTATCTATTCTAAAAGAAAAACAGCAGAGATATTTGATAAAGGAGGAAAGCATTCTTCTTTTAGGAATTAATTCACTTCAAGGCACATAGTTTTTGACCAAGGTATAAATATTTATTGGTGAGATTATTTCCTTGGATGTGGTTGTCATTTCTTATCAAAGGGTTTCTCTTTGAGCTCTTAACAAAGACTAGATTAAATTATATTGTAAATCCAAGGTTTTAAAAAAATATTTATTTTAAGAAAGCATTTTTTTTTTCTTTTAAAGAGCATTGTAAACAAATGTTAATGATTTTACTTTTGCATTTGCAGACTCTCAGGTCTGCTGGGAAGATCTACATGCTTTTTTTTATGCTGGTCATCTTTCTTGGCTCATTTTATCTGGTCAACCTTATTCTGGCTGTTGTGGCCATGGCATATGAAGAGCAGAATCAAGCCACTATTGCAGAAACAGAGGAGAAGGAACGAAAGTTTCGGGAAGCCATGGAGATGTTAAAGAAAGAGCAGGAGGTCAGTGAACTCTGTGACATGATTAGCCTTGGGTAACTTGAACAGATGGTACATTCTCCTTATTTTATATTTTTGTGATAACCAAAGTAAGAGTTTGCTTGAAAGCAGCTTAATGTTTATTGTACTGGACAGAGTTATTATTGTTCTTTATGAAAGAAAAATGATGGTTCTTTCTCCCTGTTAGGGCTGAGGCCAGTTAGGGTTTACATATCCAGAGTTGCACTGATTTAACTATACCATACATGCCAGCAGAGAAATTCGTATTGGGTGGCATATAAGGTGTTTTAATGATAGTAAAACTATGTATGCATCTGTCCACAAACTAACTATTTCAGCAGCTCACCCATAGCCCCACACGAACCTTCTTCCAGCACCACTTTAGCACAACTTAATTTCCTCACTCATTCAACCTGCCAATTGTTTGATAAGGAAGATAAAGCTGTAGGACAACGTCTCCAAATTACCTGCAATTTCAGTCCTGAAAAAGTAAACAGGCAGATCTTGGGGTCAAGCCCTGCAAATTATGCAAAGGATGTGTATTCAACATTATGTTGTGAGTTTAAACAACCCAGGGAGGCCAAATGGTGGATGCAACCTTATAGCGTTAATAACACTACTTAATTTTCATGTGGTTTGTGTGGGGTAAAAAGCCTTTATTAAACAGCAGAGGAGAACATTTTAGTTGCTCTGAACAAGAGGACAATAAGAAAATTATTCTGAAATAACACATAGCACTATAGTACAGAGAAATAAATCCTTGATACACAATATAAACTAATATACATAATTTTCTTTTGTGTGCATATGGCTTCAGGGTCTAATCCAAAGCCCATTTAAATCCTTGGAAAGAAAATAGAAAATGCAATTCACTCTTGACAAAGTGCTAGTAGAGGCTTATGCATCATTTAAGTCCTTTTAAAGATCCTCTTTGATAGTTTAAGTAATAGGTAAATGCAATTTAGTCCATGTACAGGCACTTTGAACAGAGTAACTCTCTGCCATAAGCTAAGGGAGCAAACTGAGCTCCAGCTCATACTTATTTTATACAAATTTTCATGTGTTTTGACTCCAGCTGAGCTCTTCCTAATAACAGTCAACTTTGGTAGCCCCAATTATAATTAAAGATATTTAAGAATTTCCTTTTGAAGGCTTTGATTTCAGTTAAGCCTATATGTACACAGAAAAGGAGCATTAAGCCCAGAAAGTTGGAATGTGGCATAAAGAAGGTTGCTCCTGAAAACCTGAATTGTTCTCATTTGTTTTTATGCTTTATAATATAGCCTTTTCTTCAGCCAACCATTTCTCATTTTTTCTGTGCCCTGTTCAGTACAAAGGGTGGACAGTGCATGACTCAAGAGCAGCTCTCTGCTTTCTCATCATTTGTTCTGTTGCCTTAGGCCAGCTCGAGCAGACTTCCAGACTCAGACAGTCAAAGCCTGCTTCGCCGAGGAAGTGACTAACATCCTCAGAGCTTTTTCAGTGCCTCTTGTCGCTGTTCAGGCTCCATGTGCTTCAAAAATACTCATTTCTATTTGTAATACTCCTTCAGTACTGTCCTAATTTTATGGAAAGGGAGTTTAGGAGTAGAGTGATTGGTATCCGTCAAGCTCACTAATGAAGTCCAGTAATTCTGCAAACCAACTCCTGACATCTCAAATTAGACATTTTGAAGAAGAAGAAGAAGCATTGTGGAGTTTTCAGATGTCCTTTTCAGATGCCTCACCCGAATCAGAGCTACTCAGTTTTAGTCTTGATCTTCAAACCTTGATCAAGATCTTGGTTTGGACTTTCTCACAGTAGCACTAAGTTCTTGCCTCAAGAGCTATGTCTTGCATAATCCCCATGTCAGGGCTCATGTGAGCTGTTTTCCTCCCATCCTTCAGACATTGTATGTCCTTGACAGACATGTCTGGTCCCACACACCTTTCCTGCTCCTCAAGCTGTTGAGTGGGTTATGGCTTGCAGTGCCTGAGGGGCAGAACATGGTTCAGCCACAGGACCCCAACCAGAAAGGGTACATCGGCAGGACATGGGGGCATCCTCAAGGCCAGGCTGAATGGAGCACTGAATATACTGGTCTAGTGGAAGATGTTCCTGCCCATGACAGGGAGTTGAACGAGATGATCTCTAAAGTCCCTTCCAACCCAAACCATACTATGATTCTATGATCCTTCATTCCCTGAGGAGCAATTCAGTCCAAATCCTTTTTCCAATAACTGAGAGAACTGCTTAGCACAGAAGTAATTCCACCTAAGAAATAGGTAAGAAAATGCTAAGAAACAGAAAATTAGCTTATTTTGCAGTATGAATGCAGCATGCTTAGTAGCACAACCTGCAGTGTTTCCTAGTTCAACAAAATATGACAACAATCAGAAAGGAAAACCAAAACTCTTCAGACCAACTTTTACACTGTACAGTATAAAGAAAGAAGAAATATAATTGATGGACGTGCTTGGGGACTACCAGTGAATTTATACAATTGGTCTAACACATTCCTAAATCTGAGCTTGACACCAAAAGACTTGCTGAATCTTTTTGAAGAGAAAGCACTTCAGCATAGTAATTAAATCAATTGATTTAAAAAAAAAAAAAAAGAAAGAAAAATAACAGCATAGACCAGTGTCTGAGCCCTCCTCCTCTCTGCTCTAAGCAGCTTGCTTATGAAAGATATTTCCCACAGGAATTAAGTTTTGTTGTGCTCTCAGCTTGATAGAACTACAGCTACTCCTTGAAATACATGATTGATTCTTTACACGGCTGTTAAGTGCCTTCACTTTCCTTGGACTGATGCCTGTGGGAGGAAGGGAGTATTTTGCAGTGGAGGGATGATTGCCTGTTTGATTCTAGTGGCTTACAGACAATAGCACTGAGGATTCATCCATTTCTCCTGTTCTGGGCAACCTGGAGAGGCTTTTTTTAAAAATTCACTCTCTTAAGGCATTTCAGCTGGGGCCTTTGCAAATGGGCTTGTCTCCGGACCACTGATGTGACTTCCACTGATCCTCCAGCACCTCCAAACCTGACTTGGTGCTTTGTGCTCAGAGCTCCCCCCCTGCTCCCACCAGGGATGGGGACCCAGCGAGTTGGTGTGAGCTGTGTCTTCCTCCCTGCTCCTATTGATTTTTCCTCCTGGCTGCTCATTTGCTCCCAAAGCTGTGGCTTTGTGCACTAAGGCTGTGGCACTCGGGTTCTGCAGCTTGGTAGCAGGTGGTGTGTTATCACTCTGCTCCTGCAGCGATCCCCCCAGACAGCCGGCACGGCACGGAAGCACACGGCAAAGCAAAGTCCACCTTATCTCCGGTTAAGCTCGTGGTTTTCTCTCTGCATCTCTGGTCACAGCTGCCTGTGCCACTGCTCGGGCTAAGTGTTGACAAAAACGTGCCAGCTGAATTGCTGGCTGTCCCAAACATCCCTCAGTGGTAGCTGAGGAAAAATCCCCACCCCTTCCACTTCAAGGGGCTGAAGTCCAGGGGGACTTTAATCAGAGGTTCCCCAGCCTGAGATTTGTTTGTTTTGCCTGGCACCAGAAATCTGACTCCAGAGATGTGTGCACATCATACACCTGCACGTGTGTGCACACAGGATGCTCCTTCGTGGTGTGTCAAAGGGTTTTGTGTGTGAACCCTACATAAACAACATTATTTCATACAACCGTTCCCAAAGCTCTACCAGAGGATCCAGGAGGCAGACCTGCATGTATGCATTTGTATAAGGAACCTGTCTCACTTGTTTATTTTCCTATGTAGATGTTAGAAACAGATAAAAACGAGTTCCAGCCTTGTGAGATAGTTTCATGATTTATGATCTTCTGAAACTTTTAGCATGTCTCCTATACAACCTTAGAATGTAAAATAAAAAATATTTGCTGAGCAGCCTAAGTAGTAGTTTCTCACTGAAATCCTTGAATAATAATTTTTATACCTTCTGCCATCTTCTGATTTAGGCACTAGCTGCTAAAGGAATTGACTCAATGTCACTTAGTTCACTGGAGATGTCACCCAAAAATGCAAAAGAAAGAAGAAATAAGCGAAAGAAAAAGAAATCTTTGGGGGCAGATGAGTATGGAGAAGACCAAAGGAATCCCAGTTGTGATTATGACGATGGTCAAAGGAGGATGGTAAGCCACGGTCTGAAACATCTCTTGTTCCGTACTTTGCTGGACAGGCCAGGCCCTGAACAGGCAGTTAAAGCTGAAACTTTCAGAAGAATCAGATATTTAATATTGTGACTTATATTAACACAGCAGATACTGCAGATAGTCTGTGTTAGAACAGTGGAGGGAATTTATTGCACTTTATTTTCAAAATTAATTAAAAATGCTCATTAAACATTTTTACAAACCTGGTTTTTTTTCTTTCTTTTTTTCCCCCTTTTATTTTGGTTTCAAGATTGCCTACAGTCTGGTTTGTTTTCTCACTATAATTTTATTCATCTGATTATACCTATTCTATCCCTAATAGAGATGAAAAATTCTTATAAGAAACCTGCAAATCTTAGAAAGAAAAGAGAGGAGGAGAAAAGGAGGAAAGTTGTCTCTGAGCTCTTTTAAAATGCTATACAAAGACGTCATTAACATTTTTATATTCCTTTGCTAGTTGCCTTCAAGTCAAAACTTCGTGGCACTTGTTTCTACTTTCTATTGCAGGGAAGAAAAACAGAATGAGACTGTTGTTAAATAGGGTTTTATGTAAATGTTCCTGACATGCATGAATATGAATCTGCACATGCTGTATGTATCAAATGATCATAAGTAGCTCCAGATAATTTGTCTTTGTTTTACTGAGGGCAAAGTTTAAATGAGTTTGGTTTTGTTTTTTGAATAGCCCTATAATGGTCTAAGTCTTTTTGTATTTTGCTGTCAGTGAATTTAGGGATACTTGGCAGCCATAAAAAGCTCATAGAAAACATTTAAGTGATGTAAGTAAATGTGACCAATTAATGACTCCCCAGCTCACAGAATTTACCCAGAGCTGGATTTCTGTAAACGACATGCATTTTTTAATCTAATAGTTTCTTTTGTTGTCTCATTGGTCATGGGGCTTGTGTAACAAATTACACCTTTGTTAAAGCTAGAATTGCACTTTAGCTGCATTCTGGATGGGGTTTCAAGACACCATGTGCCAGAATGACTGTGGACTGGAGCTGTGCATTGCCAGTTTATTTCTTAGGTTAATATTTCTTGTTTTTACTTTTCCCCCTTGGATGTCATATGCATGAGAAGCATGGGAGACACATTTCAAAGCTTAGAATAAATCTTCTCTGCAAGGCTGTGTCTGGAATGGTTGGAGGGAATAAGGCTGAGTCATCATTCAGATGCTATCTGAGCAGCTGGAAGTGTGTTGCCATCAGAGATCAGTCTCAATGACTGTGCCATGGAAACCCAGGCATGGATTTTTGACCAGTTAAAACTTGGTAGCAGTCCAAATGGGTTGTTTTTAGTTAGAAAAGGCCTGGGTTTTGTACTCCTACTTTTGTACCAGTGTTACTAAATAGTATCATTACAGAACTCAGCGGTGTAAGCTACAGCATGAAATTAAATCAGGCTTCATTTGGTTTGTCTGGTTTGTGGGTGCTGTGGTGACCTGACCTCTCTTCATATGTACTTGGCTCGTGGGAAAGTCCTGAAGAAGCTGAAAATTCTGAACAGGCCATAAAATCAAAAATAAGTTCTGCCTAAATGCTCTTACTCCAATAATTTCCTCTTCAGATAAGAGCGAAGGGGATAGACTTGAATTCCTTACACATTTTCTGAACATCCATTTTACTTTGCCAGATTTTAGGTGTGTTTAGTCCTTGGCTGCATCTTGCTGATGCTCTGGCAGAGTTGCAGTCTCACTAACTGACGTCAGAGTGGATCATCAAGGCTGATATTTGAGTGAAGGAGACTGCTGTGTACTGAAGTTACCTTAAGCAGCCATGTGCATTGAGATAATCATTTTACAAACTAATAAACCATATCCCTCTTCTTGCTCTTGGTTTGTTTAGTTGTTTGGTTTTTTTTAATTTTATCACCTTCTTCCGTCGTCTTCCGCTTCTTCTTCTCCCCTCTTCTTCTCATTTTCCCTGCAGTTCATTTCCTGCCCTATTTCTTTATCTCTTCTTCTCCCACTACACTGTTCCTTCCCTAGCTGTTGTGAAGATGTGTGATAATGCAGTAGATTGGAGCTGGATCCCCTTCCCTGCTCCTGTCTTCCATTCCTTTTGCAGCCTTCCCAGGTCCTTTGGCACTTATCATATTGGGGGGAGTAGATGCAAAGGAAGTATCACTCTGTGAGCTGAAAACCACCTTGACCCTTCCTATTTCAGTACATCTTTAGCTGTCAAGTATTTGAGAAATACCTGATGGCTAGGAATGACTGCTCAACCTCTTAACTTTGTGGAGGCTGAATACGGGTAATTAAGCCTTTCTCTGAAGCATTTGATTTCCCCAGAACTTCCTCACTCCTGAAAACATGTTGCAAAATGTTATTTCTCTTTCCCCTTTTTCCTTTCTGGGGGTTTCTAGACTCTCCTTGGCATTAGTTATGGTCCCAGTGCACACTTGGTGAAGCGCAGAACGAGCCACGGAAGCGTGTTCAGTTTCCGACTCCGTGGCAGAGACACTTGCTCCGAAACAGATTTTGCCGATGATGAGATCAGCATCGCTGGGGAAAATGAAAGCCACCGGGGCTCTCTCTTAATTCCAAGACCTGGGAGGCGTCCAAGCGTGCAAAGTCAAGTGAGCCATAGTTCTCACCCTGCTACTCCCAACTACACCCAGACGGGCAAAAGGAACAGCTCAGTGGATTGCAATGGTGTGGTTTCCCTGATAGGAGGAGGCATCGGGGCACTCAACCCAGACCCTACTTCTCCTGCAGGGTTACTGCTCCCCCCAGTTATTATGGAAAAGCCTGGGACAGGCGACCTGGTGAGTACTATATAACTTTTGTATATGATTCACGCTCTTGTTTCCTTCTTAATGTTTTTGGAGTTCACTGTAATTTATTTAGACAATCTGGAGTCTACAGGGAGAAACCCAGACCCACCATTTCAGGCAGGGTGGAAGACAAGGGGCTCACTCATACAGTGATGTGTGTCTAGTGCCACATCAGAGAGGTTCATACCTTCTGGTGAGACTCACTCTTCTGAGCTGGCTGGAGGCAAATACCTAAATCTTGGGCTTGGCATGAATTTTCTTTGCTTGAAGGGACATTTTTAAAGTTGGTTTCTTTTAACCTTTGAATATGTGACGTTGTCTGATGGACAGAAAAATATGTTTTTTAAATGATTCACTGTGTGTCTTATCATCTTGAGATTTCATTTTCTCTCAGTGGTTGCTCTCTCTGTGCATTTGACCTTTGGTCGTCTGTAGGGCTACTTGTGGAGGGCTTTTTTGTACAGTCCAAAGATTTTTCTCAGAAAGATTCAGCATTCAGTTCAAATAACACCCAGGAAATATGAGCAGATGTTCAACAAACTTCAGGCCTTTTGCAGATTGCCAGGGTCCCTGTTACAAAGCACTACTGCTGTGAAGTATTTAATAAAACTGTAAATAGAATTATAAAGACTGGTACCATTAGGAGACTCAAATACAAATTCACTTGGAAGACCATGAGATGGTGTTTTTGGAAGTCGCAACTTCACAGGCAGAGCAATTAGGACAAGTTGCTAGTTTGCGATGGTGGGAATTTATCTCCTTTTATGTAGATAATCTACATTGAAGCTCATCACTCTCAAGAGTCTTTAAAGCAATGGAGGTCACTACTACAGTCAGTGTGTGCAGCATTTATTCCATCTTAGAGATAAAAAATGGATCAGAACAGTTTCTCTCCCTGGAAGTCCCTCTTTCTGTTCACTTTAAACAAATGTCTTAAGTCAGGTGAGATAAAGCCCACTCAGAGTAACAAGGTGCCAAAACCAGGTTACATTGATGGGGAAATAAAATCCAATGTGATTACAACATGTATTAGGCAAAGTAACCCCTAAAGAGAAAGGTGACTGAGATGGATCCCAGCCATGGTGTCAGATTATCAGTAAATTGAGAAGTAGCTTTTTTCTTTAGAGCCAAGAAGCTTCTTTTCTTTCAAACTTTGGGTGATTTTTTTCTCCTTGCCTATCTGGGCATTCCCTGTAGTTCTGCAAATAGACTCTCACACCACACTTGAGAGGAGGGGCCGTGCTGTGCGTGGGAAACTGGTTGGTGTGAGAATTATCTGCTTTGTTGACAATTTTGAGGCTGTTGCTGCTTTTTTGGATGTTCACACCTTCGTTCAATTAGGACTTTGGTAATCCCACTGTTATTCTCTGCGGGAAAAGATGACCAGTCCTGAGACAAGTCTCTAGACAGCTGAGCAACAGAAACACTCTTTGTAGATAAGGAAGTTTTATTGGATTTATCTTGGTGGGGAAAAAAAAGAGAAAAAAAAATAAAGGTGTGTATTAAAGGAATTGGGGAAGAAAGTTCGTGCATCTGTTTAAAAAAAAAAAATTAAATCTGAACCAAAGTCAAAAGATCTCAGTAGATGTGTAGAGGATGTCCCCCTTTATTCTGTAAGGAAAACAGCTCTGCAGCCTGCTGAGGCTGTCCCAGCTGTCAGAAATAGCTTAGCAAAGCGTGAGAGCACTCAACCTTTCACAGAAAATATCAGTACTTTACAGGATTGGGTCCTGAGGTGACAGGGAGGCTTTAAGCTCTGCTGGCATTTATTTTCATTTGTCGGCTTCCTGCCTTTTTTAAAAAATGGGTGTTGGAAATTGAATGGCCTGGGTGGGTGAGCTCACTTGGCACATCCCTGGTCATCGAGGAAATAACACGCAGGCACCGCAGTAACAGATGCTCGTTCAGTGATGCAATGTGAAGGATGTTGTGTCTTCTGCAAAACAGGTTTGGTATCTAATCTATCCAGAATATGTGAGCTGGAGTTAAAAGCTAATTGGCAAGATGCCCACTGCTGTACAGATGTATTCACTACAGGAGTCATAAGTGCTGGGCATAAACGTGCAGCTTCAGCTGTGGAGCAGGCAAAAAGAAATAGAAAATCCAACACCTCAGTGTGCCTGCAGATAAATCAACATGTTTCTGGGCTTTATGCTTGATTATTTTCACTTTTTTCATGGTAAAATTTGAAGTTGGATTTGTTCTCTGTTAGCAGCTCTGACTTCCTTTTATAGTCTCTTGATATGTTTGGGGAAGGTAAAAGAAAGATGTTACAGGGTGAAGTTGCAGTTACCTCCTTAACCCCACTGACCCTTCTGCTGTTATGAATTTTGAACAAGAGTGAGTCCATGGTGAAAAAATGACACTCCTGGGCTATCTGTTGTATATTTCATGAACAAGAAGTAAAAGTCCAGCCCATGAAAAGGCATCACTGTGATATGGGTAAAGCCCTGCTTACAGCTTCCTGAGGTGTAAGTGTGGATTCACTCGTGCAAACACAATGTCTGGGTTGATGGAGCTGAAACAACATAATTTACAGCATTAGATTTTGAGGTTGCATGTGTTTAGGTCACACTGTGATGCTCCGTAGTATCAGGTGAGCATAACACAGACCTGGCTGATTGCTACTAAGTGGGGAGATCACTGAATTGTGGTTTGGGGAAAGCTCGGAAGAGCACTTCAGATTTAAAAGGCAGAGCAAATATTGAAGAAGATCTCACCATTTCTGGTTTTGAGTTTCCAACCTGAGGCCCTTAAGTAGACAATACCTGAAGCAAATTGTTTCAAAGTGGACCCTCCTAAGCTTTCTTAAGCACAAGCACAAGCAGTCACCAGCCACTTTGGAGCATTTTAGCCTGATCAGTTTTAGCAATATTTGACCTGAAGAGTTTATCCCAGGTAAAGTGATTGGGACCAGGATGCACAACTTCTGTGCCTTTGTGTCATTTCAACTTCTGTCCCCTGTCCCAGCCAAGGACCATTTGCCTTCAGGAATGGCTGCAGGTGGCAGCTGAGCTGACGTGGAAGCCTCTGTGCAGCTTCTGCCCTCTCCCACAAGAGAGGTGGCTGCAGCAGGTTATCCCACTATTCAGGCTGGTGACTCAGCTGTGTGGTGTCCTGACACTTGGCTGCAGAAGAGCATCTAAGCTAAACAAACATTTGAAACTGGCTCTTCATATGGTCCTGGCTGCCTGGCACAGATGGGTGTGAGTGTGCTTCCATGAGCAACCAATTCTGCTTGCACTTTCCATCTCCCCCCTCCCGCTAATCCCTAAATACAGCTAGTGAAACAGGAGACATTTGAAATCATCTAATGGCTGGTGCTCAGGCCCATCAGTGTTGTCAGCAGGGGCAGTCTGACTGGTCAGCAGGTTTGCTCACCATGGGGGACACAATCCATTCAGAGCTGCACCTGCCCGTGAAGTCTTCTGCATCCAAGTGGTCCTGCGAGTCGCCAGTGACTTCAGTGCACGGCCTGAGCCACGTGAGGAACACCCTCCCCTCTGCAGGGAACCCGTGCATGTCTGCAAGCTTTGCTGCACCCACTGGGGCTCCCTTGGCAAGTAAGAGCACGTGCAAGCAGTGATGGCAGCGTTGCTGGGGAGCTGCCCTTGGCAGCACAGAGGGATCACTGCAGTGCTCAAGCCAGAGACCTCACAGAGGTCATATGAAGAGCAAAGCAGTGGAACAGGAAAGTGTGGTCTGTAGACTCCCTTCACAAAGGCAGCCCTGGGTCAGGCAGTCATCAACTTCATGTGAACAGTGACAGGTTCTCAAGTCCAAGGGGTGCTGGGAGCTTGTCCCAAGAAACCCATGGTTTCTACTCACTGTCCTGGAAATCTCTGGTGTGTCCTGCAGAGGACTCAGGGCTATCCCGTTCTCCTACCAGCTTTATTAAAGTGGTGCAGCTGCTGATTTCACCAGACTTGCCCCAGTATAAGACACAAGCAGGACCTGGGGGCTGTGCTTAAATCCTAGTTCTTTTGGGGTTGACCAAAGACTGAGAAGATTGAAAAATGGTACATTTTTATGCTCCTGCTGATTGCTGTGTGGGATTTGGGGCTTTTGCTTTATTTAGAGAAGGTCTATACATTATGTAAGTAACTTCAGGGCACAATACAACCTGAAGTCTGTGCACATTCCTGCAGTATTTATTTGTAGCTTTGTATTGCTCTGTTGTGTCTTAGTTTTTCTTAGTTAAGAGGTTAGAATAACATCTCCCTTCACGAGGTATTGATATGCTTGAACGGAATTGGATTTAATGAGCTGTTACCTGGAGCTCTATTTATTCATGGGATCTGACGAGGCTGAGTAAGATGTCACTTGTTGTTGTTGTTAAAAACCTCTTGAGGGTTAAGAAACACAAATGGCAGCGTCCCCTCCTGCCTCCTACAGCCAACTGGAGTCCTTCCTGTAACAGTGCATGGAAATCACAAGTTTTTTAGTTTAACCTGATTTGCCAATTATTCTGGAGATGAAGTAGAAGAGAAATGGATGCAGGACTGAGGAGATGGTGGTTTGCAATTGGGCAGCTGGCTCTTAGCTGATCATCCCCATTGCTTTGCTCTCCCTGGGGCACCTGCTCACGAGAGTTTCCCATCAGTCCAGGAGCAGAGTGGGGCAACCTGTGGCATGGTTTTGGATGGGCAATGAGCCCAAGATTGGAGCTACCCAGGGCCTCCCTCTTGGAGATACAACCTTTCCTGAATTCCCTCTTAGTCACACTCATGTTTTCTCTTTTAGAAACTAGAAATGCTGAGGACTGCTAGATGGGCAGGGTGAAAACCACTGGGGAGTGAGCCCTTGAGATAGGTCAGGCTTTTTTTTTGTTTTGTTGAGGGGCTGAGCTAAACATTTAGGAGTTTATCTTTAAACTTTTTTTTTATTGTGATATTATTTTAAAAAGAAAAAAATACAAGAAAAAAAATACCTTGGCTTTTGTTGCAGCTAAGCATAAAATGCTTTTGCTGACCTTGTTGGTTTGTGGTTTTCTTGTTGACCCTTAAACCACCTCGAGGTAAAATTTCTTTTTTCACTTCCTGCTTTGCCACAGGACTGGTGAAAAGGGAAAGTGTTAGCAGTTTCCATGTTCAGAAAAAAGGGTCATCAAAATAAGTCATCCAAAAATCACTGCCAATAAGTCATATGGATGAAAGCTGCCCAGCCCCATGCTGCTGTCACAAAGAATTGTCACCACAGCTCTAGTTTCTGCTCATTTCAAACTTCGCTTCAACATACCCCAAGTGTAAATCACTCAGATTTGGCACAAATATTTTAAGCTGCTCCAGTTTATGGTGCATCTCTTTAAATAATCAAGCATCTCCAAAATTAAATGGTTTCTTTTTAAAATTGTGTTCTGCTATGGTCACCTCCAACCTCATTACATATTTGTGCTAGTGTCTTACAGGATCCATTGTTCATGGTGTGGCCTGTCCACCTCTTTTTATGCTTGAAAAAAATATAAGTCTAAAAGGAAAATTAAACCTGTCCCAGTTCTCAAATGTGAACTTTAAAAATAGTGCCTTGTATAAGCCCATCTTCACATAATAGTTTTGACACAGCTCAGAACTGTAGGCAGTGAGACGAAAACAATTCTCTTATGCATTCTCATTTACATGTAAATTACTGAACAGTGTATTTGTCCCTATAGAATTTAGCTAATCCAAAGGAGAAACATTTCCAGACAACCAGGAAGCAACAAATAATCTTGTTCTGCTGGAAGGGCCTATGTTTAACTCGGTTGTGATTTCTCATCTGGATCCTAGGGAGACTCCTTGCCTAAGAGTAGAGCAGTAGAGACTGCTGTTATTTTTGCTTAATTTCTCTAGAAATATAAGTCCAATGAGCAACTGTGCCTGTGTATGTTCTCCCAGTGGTGATAATAGCCTTTATGCTGCCAGTTTGTCTGGTTCCTGGAACTACTTTCTCTCTGAGTGCCAAAACTACCAGTTCCTTGTGTGACTATTAGCTATCTCTGTTCTAAAATAAATAAGAATAAAAAAGCCTACCCCTCCCCCACATATCTATTCTTCACATAGAGCAAAAGCTCACAAACTTCCTTAAGTAACTTCAATAATTTTAAGCAATTCACCTGCATGGAAGCTTTGTTTCCTGGAAAAATACTTTCCAGTAAATGGCACAGTGACTATGTGATAAATTTACTGCTCTGCTGGGAAAGAGAACACAGGAGTATTCCCTGTGTGTGATGTTGCCAGCCACACACTGCGTCCTGGCTGTAGGGATGAGCCATTGCCGGGGGCTGGCAGGGAATAGGGTCTTTGGGCTCTACACACACTCCTGGCTGAGTGGGTGGTTGTCACATGTTGGTACCATTTGCTCTGAACATGGGCCAGCAGCAAAATGCACCCCCTCACCTCTCCAGAGAGGGAAGAAGGAAGGAGCCATTCCCATGTTTCCTTTGGAAACACCCTTTGCACTTGGAGGATTGCACACTGCAAACGGTCCCCGTGACTCCAGAAGGACTCCAGAGGTCTTGGGGACAGCTTTCAGATGGGAGGTTGAGGCTGCTGGGCTGGAAACAAAAATAGAGTGACTTAAAAATCTTGTTGAGTGGGGAATATCGCATCAAACCTGGGAAAAAGTCAGTTCCTTGCTTTATTTTTTAATGAAAGATATGCCAAACCTGTTTAACTTGGACTTTTCATTCACACTGGTTTAGCTGAATCAAAAAAGTAAGAAGAATGAATTTCTAAATGTTTTTCCTTTGGCTTTTTACCTCTTTGCACCTGTGAGGCTTTCAGATAAAGGACTTCTGAGGATGAGATTTCTTATGACATATTACTAGTCAGATAGGATGGGAAGATAGTACAGTTTAAAAAAAGGTTGATAATCCAGAGGAATTTGAAATGTGAGGGTTTTGTATGTTTTATTCTACAGACAGAGGGAACTGGAAGACTTGGGGGTTTACTTGGGGGGAGTTGGTTGGTTTTGGGTTTTTTTGGTTTTTTTGGTTTTCTTTTTTCTTTCCTTTTTCTTTTCTATTTTATTCTGCTTAGAAATTTCTTCATCATGTTTTTTACCTCCTTGTCTATTTATTTCTTTTTGGTACCATGTATTTGTTACTTATTCCAAGCAGCTGTGAATCGTTGTGCAATTCTGTAGATGCTTTCTGCATTAATAAAACATTTGTTGTTTCTTTGTTTTTTATTGGATCTTTTTGAGGTGAAGGAAATCAAGTGAACTAATACATCTGAAATACCATTCCTGGTTTCCCCAGCTCCTAAGCCAAGGATAGAGGGTTTGCTTTTTATGTGTGCACAACTACAACTCTCTTTGAATAGTTTCTGACTATAACTTTCCTTTTGAGATGACTTTGTCAGGAACTCAAAAAAAAAACAAACCAAAAACAACCAACCAAACAAAAAAAAGGCAACAAACAAAAAACCAACAAACAAAAAACCAAACAAAACAAAAACCAAACAAAAAACCCAAAAAAAACCCCTAAAAAAACCAAACAAAACCCCCCACAACCACAAAAGAGAAACCCATACCAAAAAAAGACAACCCAAAAACATTTTGAAGCATTACAGCTTTCCCAGCCCAGCTAATGTTTTAAGTGCTTGCTTTAAAAGACCTTACTCTTCTCTAGTTTTGCAGTGATTGATATTTCTAAATGCAGTACTTTGAAGTGACCTGGGACCAGCATCCTGCTTATTGTTTTCACTGTCGAGCTGTGGCTAAGCATCTTTGCCTTTTGCAGTCATCTGATAAGGGATGTTCCCTGTCCTGAAGAGATCACAGTCCAGAAATATACCTAACTCATAGAGCTTCAGCACCTTTTTTCTGCCAAACCCCTGGAACTGCCTTTCTTGAAGAGCAGTTTTGGTATAGAAATGGTGAAGAGGAAGGATTTTGAATCCCTCTGGGTGCATGTGCTGGGCACAGCTGTAGAGCTACTGCACATGGCACCTCTCAGTTGGCTTCCTGGTTTCTGATGGGGGTGGTTAGGGCCATTTCAGACCCAAGGGATGAGAAGATCCAGAAGACTGAATCACATTCCTGTAGCTCCTTTGACTAAGGAGAAACAAAATCAGCTACTCTGACATCTGTATAAAACAGAAGTTCTCATCTTTGTAGGGATTTCTTCTCCTTTCACATTTCCTTGAGCTATATTGCAAAAGCCATCAGGATCTATTCCAGCTACATCTGTCTTGCTTACACAGTGTCTTGGACCTCACAGCCTGTGTTCTTGGAGAAGCAGGGCAGAGGCTGCTAAACATTTCTTTGGGGAAATGGAGTGTCTCAGCCAGAAGGTCTGTGTCACAGACTGATGTTGAACCTGGCTTTTCCAGATTCCTACTCCTCAACCACCACTTCTCCTCCCACCTGTGTGAGATCTGGAGGAGTGAACCAAGTGGGATTTGTCTCAATATGAAGTGGGAGCTTGTAATAATGAAAGTCTTAACATCTTGCTTCACTGAGCTGACAATATAAAGTATTTAATACACTGTGTGTCTGCGGCTATACTGTGTTTCTGTCTGACTTCAAAAACCCAAGCCTACAAAAAGGATAAAACTAATTTAAAAAGAGACATTAAACAAAGACAGTTTGGGAGTTTTGTTTTCCTGGCATTTGATTTCTTTGGGACTTTTTTTAATCTTTTCCTTGAGAAATATGAGAGCAAGAGAGTTCAGTTATTTTCTTTTCCCTGAGAAAAATGATGCTAAATTTCTCCCCTAATTATGGAGCTTTGGAGTCCATAACACCAAAGATCACCAGAGTGACAATATGTTCCTGAGATCTGGCAGTGTTTCAGATCAAGAAAAAACATGTGTTGAAGAGTCAGTTTGCTTGGTATGATATCAGAGATCTGTAATGGAGCTGTTACTCACGCCCTTTTCCTCTTCTGGCTGTATAATTAAACAGTTAACACATTTCAGAATTAATGGAATAATTAATGTAATTAAGCAGGGCTTTTTTCACAAGCATAGAGCATGGTAAAGCAGCACTGATATTTCTCTGGCATCAGAAGTGTTCCTTTATTTTCACCCACAGTTTACAGGAAGGTAAAGAGCAGAACGACGTTTTCAAAAATGCTCAAAATGCCGTTTTCAAAAGCTGTACCCCATCAGAATGTCAGTGAGAAGTCAGTGAGCTTTGGACTCTTCAGATGGGAAAAACAGTGCTTAGGCAGTTTTGAAATTGCTCCCCTCTGACTGCCTTGGTTTTCCTGTGCTGATCCAGTGTGTTCCTTTGCACAGACCTCTCCCTCGGACGAGGCGAGCAAGAAGCAGCTTTTAATGCCCCATCGCCCCTCCGTGGACCACTCGGATGAGCCCTTTCAGAGGCAGAGGGCAGTGAGTGCTGTCAGCATCATCACCAGTGCCCTGGAAGGTAAGAGCTGTCTTCAGCTCCTCAGCTCAAAGCCATGTCCATGTTAAATGGCAGCAAAAAAGGTGATACAAAATGCCCTGATATTAAACTCTCGTTATTTTGAAAGAAGGCACTAAGGATAGTGATTGCAACTGCAATGCTGTAACAGTAGACAATATAATCCCTATCTGGCCCATAGACTTGGAAAAGTCCAGAGAAAATACTGGTCATGTAATCAAAATTGGCTGGTAAGATTTTGTGCCCCTGTGGCATTAGATTTACGCAGGACTCAGCAAGGTGCAGGGTAGTGGATCACCAGACTGTTTGGGGGACTGTACATATGTTTATATCTCATTTATCTGGGGCTGATGGAAAGGCTGGCATGTGCAGTCACCAGCTACATGCAATAACATCCGAGCTGGGGGAGAGAAACAGGGACACAACAACGTGGTGGGTGCTTCAATCCCACTATGAAATTTAAGAATGCTCAAAGGACTCATTTAACCATACAAATATTCCTCAGCAAATTTTTCCATTGCTCGTTCCCATGAGGTGCAGGAGGATTTCCCTCGTCTGTTTTTCCACAGACAGGGACTTTGCATTTCCCTCTCACACATTTATCGACAGGGGGACAACTTGTAGCAAGACCTCACATTCTTTACATGCAGCACGAAAGACCTTCCTACAGTTCTTTTTGTCTCCTACACTGTAAATTAAGACAGGAGGCAGCACCTAAGAACACAGAAAAATATCTGTCGAGAACAGAGTGTGATGCAAGGGAAATTGTGGATTCTCCTGCCGCCTAATTCTCTGTGTGAGAGATGAATAGGAAGGCAATGCACGATGGAGGGACTGATCTAAGGGATGCCTTACAGACAGGAACTGGACATATCTTCAGAGATAGCCTGGGATGAAACCACAAAGCCGTTCTGCTTCCTCAGCTTTTTATCCTCCCCCATGGTTATAGTCAGCAATATTGTGGCCAGAAAATATATTTATGTTTACATAAAGAGTTGTATTCTTAGTAGGGAAATAATCAGTGTATTCCAGGGTTTAATGTAGTCTGCTAAGGTTTTGTTTTCTGTGGGGTTTTTTAACAATTAGCTTTGTGATTGATTTGATTTTTTCGTAATGTGTTAAGAATGCCTAAAGACCTCGGCTGGATTTCTTATTTATTTAACAGTACTATTTCCTTATACTATAGAAATAGGGCCCATCAAGTCTAGGATAACTCAGAGGATGTGACACTCAGTCACATGGTTTAGTGGTGGACTTGGCAATAGTGGGTTAATGGTTATACTCAGTGATCTTAGAGGTCTTTTCCAACCTAGATCATTCTATAATTCCATATAGAGGGAAACTGTTTCAATCCTTATGAAAGGTCTCCGAACTCCCAGACTTTGATTAGTCACTGAAACTGAATACTTGTTAACCAGAGGAATGTCAAATCAGAATAAAATGTACCACAGATTTTAACTTTACTCATAACTGCATGATTTGTTCCAGGCTTTGAAACAGCCAGAACAGAAATTCCTTCCCCTTTTAGTTACCTGATTTCTGCTCTCAGCTCTTGGGTAGTCAGCATCTGTTTTTCCCAGACATTGCAAAGCTGTGAAGATAAGAAAGGTCCTGTTTCTTTTTTTCTTTTTAAGAAAATGTTTTTAAGAAGAAAAACATTTACAACATATACTTGGATTGTATTTTTCTGACCATTTTTTAAAAGCAGTGCAAAGTAGCAGAAAAAACTGACAACAGTAGAGTCTAATTAACTTTTTCTTTAGAAGATATTTTTCAAAAAATATTAAATCTCTTGTGTTTTCCAGAGATTGTCTCTGGTGGGATGTGGACTCTTAATTTATTTAAATCATTTTAATGCCACATCACTGCCAAAAGAGGACAGTCACACCTTCCTTCTTCCCTTACTGTGTTCCTGCACTTTGGTTTGACTGTATCAATGGTTTTCAGATGGATCAATACGCTCACCCAGATGATCCAGCAGCACAAAAGCTGGCAAAAGGACAGAGAAATCACATGTGGTTGAGGCTGAGAAGGGTAGAACTAGCCCTTTTAGCAGCAAAGTGAACTTACTGGGACTTATGTCAAGTGGAACCTCAGGGAAGTGTCACTCATCTGATGTGTGCCAGTCATGAAAGTCTCTGATTTAAAAGTAGGGGAATAAGTAGGATTGGTTAGGCATGATTACGAGAAGTAAAGATGTAGATAGAAGTGTTGTGGATTAACATGGAAAATTAGATTCTTTAGGAAGTGAGTGCCCTAAAGTCTTCATTAACTTCAGAGGCAGGTTTAAAAAAAAATAAATTCTAAATTAGGATTTTTGCTTTGGTATGGATGGTTCTCACACCATTTTAGGGTTTACCCATATACCCTCTGGAGGCTGGAAAGACAATTATTTCTTGGGACCAATTTAGTTTTTCAAACATGTGAGAGCACTGTAGAAGTTTGTGCAAAAACTGTGCACGTAGGATATAATCTGACATTTTGAAAGCTTGCTGTGAGACACCCAATACCATGGTTTGTTGTGTGATGAAGTAAAATGGACAAAGAATCACAAAATCCTTATGGTTGGAAAAGATCTCCAAGATCATCAAATCCAGTCTTCAACCAAATAACCCCATGCCCATTAAACTGTATCACAAAGTGCCACATCTATTTATTACTTGAACACTTCCAGGGATGGTGACTCCAGCACTTCCCTGGGAAGCCTGTTTCTCTGCTTAACCGCTCTTTTGGTAAAGAAATTTTTCCTAATATCTGACCTGAACCTCCCCTGTTGCAGCTTTCCCCTTGTCCTGGATGCTTCCTGCCCTGGGAAAGGAGGCTGTTTATAAACTGATGGAAATAACAGCCTTGGCTGAAGTTTTCCTGTTATCAGTGCAGATTCTAATTATATAGACTAAAACTGTTATGCAGCATTCCATGCCCATAAAGGAATCAGAAAAGAAAAGCATTAAGCAATTCCACTAATCATTATCATTCAGCCATTAACTGTCGGTTTGGGCTTTTCTTTTTCACCATTTAACACAAATTATACTTATGAAGCTATTTCAGTTCTTTTGTGCACAAGTAAAATGAGCATATAAAAGTTGTATTATAGATAATATTTTTAAAACACCTTTAAAAAGCACACAGGAGTTTCAGTAGCACGTTCAAATGGGCTTATGGACTCCCTGATTTTGTATGTGGGCCTCTCAGAAAAAACAGATGTTTAACACCTTTGTGGATGCACATCAGGAATAGAAGCTCTATTGATAACCAGTGATACTTCTCAAGTACTTAAATCAGCTCTAAATATTCGATTTAAGCTCTTTCATCTCTTAACTGCTTTAAAAGGTATTACTTAAGATACTTTGAAAATGTTACCTGGGAATGAAAGAAGTATATTCCAATCTAAGTTAAATGAAGACAGTGTATTCTTATCCATTTGAACTTGGTGAAATGGAAAATTGAGTAAGAATCCAAACCCATATATAATACTAGACTTAACATATTTAGTGTGATTCTCCTTTTTTGCCTGTGACACTTTTAAAAGGTTATTACTTTCAGAATAGGTCACTGTCTACTAAGTGCAGGTCAACTGGCAAAAACCCTGAAGTGTGTAATTTGACAACCTGTTAGGACAGAAATATTTTTACCCTTAAAAAAATCTGGGGGAATTCATGGGCCTTCCTCTGTGTTATGAGTCACTTTAAGTGTTCTCTTGTCATATAACTCAGTGTGAATTGACTGTTACTTTACTGCTTGTGACTTAGAGCTTGAGGAATCACAGCAGAAATGTCCTCCCTGCTGGAACCACTTTGCTGTTAAATTCCTCATTTGGGATTGCTGCCCGCTTTGGCTTTTAATCAAGAAATTTGTCAAGTTTGTGGTAATGGACCCATTTACCGACCTCACCATCACCCTTTGCATTGTGCTGAACACGCTCTTCATGGCCTTGGAGCATTATAAGATGACGAAGGAGTTTGACCACATGCTTTACATCGGCAACTTGGTAAGTCACTGTGATCTCAAAGTGCTACCTGAGGGGTGTATTTCCTGCTTTTTAAAGTGTTGGCTGTGGCTTGGGAATACCCTGTTTTGATATGATGCCAGCATTGCTTTGCCTGTGACATATCAGGCAAGTCCACACAGTCGCCTCTTTCTGGGAGTGAAGAGAACTGAATGAAGAACAAAGCTCCATTTTTATCAAACTAACGTATTCTAGTGTTATTAGTAACCATTAAAGTCGTGTTTCTGGGCTGTTCCTGGTAGATATCTGTTTAAGAAATGAGATAAGAGAAAGGTTAATGAGCTTTATTTGGGACTTCTGGCAAAGAAACGATAAGGCAGCAGTTCTTGGTGACTAATAGTGACTTTTAAGTTCAAAAAGAAACCTACAGAAAAAAAAAAAGCCAGGCAAGATCTTGGAGGGAAATAGAGTGGTGTTTGCACATAGTTGATGTGCATGCAGGAACTTGTCTACAGCACATTTTCTGTATGTCCCTGTGTATCCTGTTGTGCCTTGTCCAACCATGTGTGCTGTGTCCCGTGCAGACCCTGGGGCAGAGGAGCCATGGAGCAAAGCATGGCTGATGCTTCAGGGGAAACTCTTAATGTGCAAGCCAGAGCAGATGGGTGCAGAGCTGCAGAGCAAGCAGAGACCACACTTCTCCAAGGAAAAGCAGAGTGACAGTCCACAGTCAGGCTGCAGGGACAGCACAAAAGCTTTTCCTGAGGCAATATGATATGATTCGTGACCCAGGGGACCACTAAAGTTCTGCAATTTCTTCAAAACAGAAGTTTTTGAATTGGAAAAGGCACAGGCCATCTAGCTATTGCACGATGGAGTTACCCTGAAAATGTAGTGGTAACAGCAGAGGTATCCTCTAGGGCTGTAAGTAATCTAGAAAATCTAGAGTGTGGATACTGCTGAATTTGCATGTGACAAACTCACTGCAGAGTTTAAGAAAGCCCTTTATTTCTATAAAATCAAAGGCTGCAGTGTCTCAAAGCAGGATTCACCTCACCTAACTTTAGGTATTTACAGCGTAGGAGTCTGTGCCAATTGCCCTTGTCTCCCTTTAAAGTCAGTGGAGAGTAATGGACAATTTTAAGCCACATTAATGTGATGTTGTAAAGATATTTACTTTTGGATAAGGTGAACTGTGGCCTGGAGGGTAGTGACTGTAGTAACCATCGACCATGGTGGGAGTATGCAGAGACACTACAGATGTGATAGCTGCCTTTAGAGAGACTCACCCTACGCTGGCAGGTTTAGGTGGATATTAGCAATAATCAAACATTTTGTATCAGCCCTAGAATATGTGATATGTCACATATGGATTTTTTTTCTTTACCTTGGTCCTTGTTATTTTTATCTCTGGGCTTCCTTGGGCAGGTTGAGGTTATTCTCCTAGGCTGTGGGATGAGTACCCCATTTTTCAGCTGCTGTGTCTTGGCAAATCTTGCTCTGTTGTTCTCTGAGCAGAAATCTGTTTGAGTCTCTCTTGCTTCAAACCCATCATCTTGCCATCTGAAGAAAGCAGTAGATAAGGATAGCTTGGAGAGTCATCTCACAGGACTGTACCCAGCTCCACTTCGCATCCAGCATTCCTTCTTGTTGCTCAACAATTTGTGGTTGTCTAAGATGACTCAAAAAAAATTCCTTTTGACCCAGTATCCACCAAAGCAGGTGGCAGTGCTGGTATTTCTTTCTCTGGCATTTGGGATAGTCAAGGTTTCTGCTCCCGGTTCTGCTTTTGGCAGATCAGCTTCTCCCTTTAGCCCTTGGCATCCTTCCTGCCAACAGGACTCCTAATTTTTGCAGATTGAGAGAGAGACATGTGGTTTGTTTTTTTATGTGGTATTTTTTATTCTTTTTTTTGTTGGTTGGGGCTTTTTGGCAGAAGGAGAAATTTTGCGGAGCAAAAACTGCAAAATTTTGCAAAAAAAAAAAACAAACCACACAAAAACAACCCAAGAATAAAAACAAAAAAACCCTCACTGTGAGTTCCTCAGCACTGCCTAGAGCTATTTCTCCTCTTTGTGCTAAAGTGTAAAGTAAGCAAAACCAGCCTCCTAGTCTTTTTTGTAGCAGGATGATGCCTTGGGGCTCCCCTTCTTCTGAGATCTCAGACTGGGTCTATGAGAGGCCAAACTGTCCCAGCTCACCGTCACCAGCTTTCCTAAACCCCTGCGTAATGGGCTTGATTGTGAATAGTGCAGGTCAGACAAAGGTAACTCCATTTTGTGGAGGATTTTGCAAAGTCATTTATAGTGAAAATTGACATTTTTTGCAATTCCCCATGAAAGGGAAGGGAGTCCCAGCTCCAGGGCAGACTGCCAGGTGACTGCATCCCTGAAGCTGCAGGCTGCCAGCCCCCCTTAAACCCCCACACTGGCTGGCTGTCATCTTCCCGTTGGATCTAACCCTCTCTGAGGGATTATTCTAGCATTAAACAGGGGAAATATTAAAGAGGACAGGTCTTTGGCATTTTTTTTTACTCAAAACAAATGTTTCTGAGAGAAATGAAAGAATCAAAGCGGAATATAAATTTGCTTTCTCTAGACCTGGCAGTCGCTGGATCTCTCCTGCTCTGATTGTCTATCCACTTCATTCAGCATATGTTACCTTCAGACCCCTGTAGTTCATCACTTACAGGAATCAGCATTTTTAAATGTGATCAGAAGGCCAGCCAGCCACGTGTACATCTTTGCATGGTTCATCTGCCCACACAGTGCCATCACTCAAAAAATAAGTAGCTAGAGTCCCTCAATTTCTGTTTTCTGCAACATTAAAGCCTAAATGGCTGAAACAATAGGTAAAAGACATTTTCTTTTAAGACAAAGTCCTCCAAATCAGCAGTATCATATTTGGCACCAGTGTGTGTTAAGCCACTTGTTTTCTTTCCAGCCTTTCTCATGTGAAACATCCACATCCAGCCTCCTGTGCAAGCTCAGCTGCTGTGTACCAAGTGCTGGGGGTTTGGCAACTGCTCTTTGAAATCCGTAGCTGCTGCACATACAGGATTCCTGATGCCTCTAGGAAGGCCCAGACATTTTGCTACCTTGCTGTGACATTTCCTTCTCAGAAGGCTATTGATTAAAATGATTCAGGCAAAGAAAGTGATCCTCCTGAGTCATTTCCCAGCAAGATGGTTGCATAATATATGCAGCGTGGTATTGTAGTTTTTAAGGCAGTTCCCTGGATACAATTTCACAGACATCCAGTTTTGTCTTGTTCTCTGTCCTAGGAAAATTGAGAGCATTATGGTGGGAATCTTTGGTATCTCTAATCACCATGACTCAGAAATTGTGGGCTAGTTAGAAATATGAGACAGGCTGTTTGTTGTGTTCTCAGTATGAAATGGTGATGGGAAGTTGTCGTGTCCCAAAGTATTGCTGCAATCCAGGATATCATGTTCCTGATGAGAAAGAGAAGGTAATTTACATAAAGAATTGTGTAAAATGGCCACTTGGAGTAATTAATTCCAGAAGCATTAGAGAGTAAAACCAAATGTTCCTCAAATGCAGGCTATATTAATTTATTTATTCCTTAATGTCATAATTACATGATCTTAACTTTTCCCTTTCACATTTTAGTGGGTGTCTCATCTCTGTTGCTCAGGGTTGATCCATTTTGCTGGCCGAATGCTGCAAATATTCAGCTTCTTGGAGAGAAAACATTTCTCTTTGACTGTATCTTACTGATGCATGAGCTCTGTATTCCCCCCACCTTTTTTTGCTCAGCAAAGTGTATTAATGCTGATTGTTTCACAGAAAACCATGTGCTTCACCAAATACATTTCCAGAAATTACCTGTTTCTGCAAATATTTCTATTTCTGTTTCAGAAGTACTAGAAATTCCAGAATTTTCCAAAGACACAAAGCTCTGTGCAGCTTGCATTAGGACTTGAAATGAAAATAAAACAGTATATGAAGAACACAATGCTCATATTTTGTCATTTTAAATTGACTGTAGAATTGTGTTGTGCATTTAAACTGTTACTTAAGGAGGGCATATACAGGGACAAGAACTAGGATACTTTGCAGGAATGTGTGAAATCTGAATTTGTTGTCATCAGCCTTCCTCCCCTATCTCCCTCTGCCTCATAGGTAATATTTATGTGTTGTTTTAAAGAAAAATGTACCAATTAGAAGTTCCACTGTATGACATTTGAACAGGGTCATAAATAACCAGTGTGTTCCCAAGATGCAGTGAAAAGAAAATTGCCGTGATTGTTAAAAAAAAAAAAAAACCCCAGACTCAAATTCTCAAATTAGAGTTTCTAATTGTCCTCACTGCCAGCAATAACCTCAGAATAACTGGAGGCATGTGCTGCCCTTCTATTGATAATAATAACAAAATAAAAAGGGATAATACAGGAGGCACACTACAACCTTAACACTCACACTCCATTCACTCAGCTTTCTCCTCTGATATGAATAGATTTAACCTTTATAAAAAGCACCTTTACACTTCCTTTTTTTTTACTGCTGAGATATTTCAGATGATGGGAGGACATAGAAATGTATGTTCCAATCCAGATCTTGAAGTCAGATGTCATTGTAAGTCTACAGCAGCATATTATTGTGAAAAGAGAAGAGAAAATTGTAAGAGTGATAAAGAATCAGCCATGAAAAGGGAAATATTTGTTTGTGAAAAATGTTTTTGGCTTTCTACTGTGTTCACCTGCAGCAATGGAAACTCTGCAAAAAAGGAGTTGTGCTTAAAAGGTTACTTTGACTTCCCATTTTCTTTTTGCAGGTCTTCACGGGGATTTTTACAGCCGAAATGATCTTCAAAGTAATTGCCCTTGACCCCTACTACTATTTTCAGCAAGGCTGGAATATTTTTGACAGCATAATTGTTATTCTAAGCCTGATGGAACTGGGTTTGTCCAGCATGGGAAACCTGTCTGTTTTACGCTCCTTTCGACTGGTAATGGTCTTATTCTGTTTTTACCCATCTTATTTTATTACATATAAGCTCTTACATGAATGCAACATATTTTCTTAAAAACGCATCTGCCGATAATTGCTGCAAACTGGTGAACAGTACATGACGCTAATTATAGGCTGCGGGATAAATGGAATTGTTCCAGATTTACATCAGGGTAAATGAGAACATAATTTGATTCCTTCTAGCTGTGCCAGGTACTTGGAGCAAACTTAAAATATTTGAATTCCAATTTGTAATAAAAGTCTGCCATCTTATACCTGCACACCTGTTAGCATAGTCAGCAGATAATTGATAGCCCAAGAAATGCAAGAGCTGGTAACTTTTGTTTCAGAAGTTGTTATTCCTAAATTATGTTATAAACATGCCACTGTTCTTTTAGATGTTGTCAAAAGAAAATGTCTTTGAATTATTCACGGAGTGATTTTTTATTTTTTCTAGAACTGATCAGCATAACATAGCATCTGTCTTTCATGGGAACTCCTTAGCTGTCAGCTCCTTTGTTAAGCATGGGATAATGGTGTTCTATTAATGAGAGACTGGTGACATATTGGAACAGAAAAGTGCTTTCCTTGCCAGCCTGCCATTTGCGTTGCACTTCATGTACCAGGATGTCCATGCTAATCATTCTGGCCATGATATGGCTTCATAATTTTAAAGATCAGGAAAATAATCCCTTATGGTTACATTTAGTGGAAGAATTTTTTTTTCCCCAAAATTCTTTTCACTGCTCAAATATGCAAATTTTCCATCACTGTCCTAAGTGTCTCAGTTCTTGAGCAAGCCCTCTTCAATAAGGCTGATATTAAACCTTCAGCTGAAAACAGAGCACAAGGGCTAGGCACCATTTACATCCTTAAAATAGTTCTTAAGTGGGAAGTGGGTTGAGCACAGACTGCATGATCCTCGGCACAGAGGTGATTTTCACCCTGGGAGCTACCAGCTAATAGCATCTGGCTGAGGCTTGCTCTGAAACACACAGGAATTCCTTCTCTTTCTGTGGGATCAAACCCTAATCCCCTTCCTCCAGATGCCTGCCAGGCTGTGTAATTTGAGAAGGAAAATTAACGTAAAAGAAAATACTAAGACCTTGATTTTGTCCTTCTGCCCTCTCCCCACCATAGTAGTGGGGGAATGCACCTCTAAGGCCTTGTCTGTCTAACCAGGCAGAGAACAGCTCTGGAAAACTTAATTCCCATTTGAGAAGCCCAGCTGATATTTTATTAATAGATGTAATGAGGTTAAGAGGAAGTATGGCTAAAATCACCTCGTACCACACACACTGTGGCATTTAACATCTTTCAGGTTTTACTCACCTTCATAATTCATGGGCTGAAGTGTCTGTTGCTTCTGTGAAGTGACACTGTTGTTTGTGTTCTGTTCACAGCTGCGAGTCTTCAAGCTGGCTAAGTCCTGGCCGACCTTAAATACGCTCATTAAAATCATTGGTAACTCCGTGGGTGCCCTCGGTAACCTCACCCTCGTGCTGGCCATCATCGTCTTTATTTTTGCCGTGGTAGGAATGCAGCTCTTTGGGAAAAGCTACCTGGACAATGTGAAGAAGATAAGCACGACGGGCAACTTGCCACGGTGGCACATGAATGATTTCTTCCACTCTTTCCTCATCATCTTCCGAATTCTGTGTGGAGAGTGGATCGAGACCATGTGGGACTGTATGGAAGTAGCTGGGCAGCCACTGTGCCTTCTCGTCTTCTTGTTGGTCATGGTGATAGGAAACCTGGTGGTGAGTTCTCAAGGTGGTTTTTTTTCCCCCCTTTCCTTATGGGTGTATGCAAATTTACCAATTTTTAATCCAAAAATGGCAAAGCTCACATTGCTCCATGACTTTAATTTGATGAACCAAGTTGTCACCCACAGAAACTTGTTTCTGTCCCAAATAAAAAATTGTTAGCATTGCACTAGTCATTGGGAATGAGGTCTTGCTTGCTTTTTTTTTCAGAACAGGTGTTTTACTAGAAGAAAGGCACATGGGTTGGTTGTAATGATGTTTCTTATTAGGTCATCCATGGGACTGAAGGAATTCCAGATCTCTTTTCTACACAGGTGTGAATATCATCTCAGTGGTCACTGTTTTAGGCCATGTTTATATTTCCCCTTCATTTTTGGTCCAGAACACACAAACCTTCCAGATGTCTTTGACTGGAGTTTCGAATGTCTTTACCTTGCATGTTCTAGGAAGCTACAGGTTGTGTTTACAGTAATGTCACTGGCTTGCCAGCTTTTTTAATAGACTATCCCATAAGCATGCCTTACATAAGCTCTGAACTTATTAAGTCTGAATTATATTTCCCTGTTGACATCTTAAGGAGCGCTTTGCTGGCTTTCAGTCATTGTGAAAATGTTTCTGCTGTTCAGCTTACAGAGCATCTTTGGCATTGTGGCTCTAATGGCCTTACTGTTTATATACTGAGTTGTTTAATAGTAGATGCTGCTATAAAAAAACGTGGGGTTTTGCTACTGATGGCTTTTAGTGGTTGTTTTGCTTTTAAGTACACAGTGTTTTGGTTCTCAGCTGCAGGGATAAAAAAGTTCTTGAAAGAGCTTGTAGAAAAACAGAGCGTGTTGTTTTGTTTACATTAATTTATATTTTAACAGTTATTTTTCCACTGAAAATGTTGCTGGCAAGAGAAAATTGTATTTTTATTTTTTTTTCTATAGAAGTCAAAAGATTAAGCTGTGATTACTCAGAAAGTGGCAGATTACTTATGGGTTTTTCCATAACTTAGTGCTTCTGCAATTTTTTTCTTGGAATTAAATTTGATTAGAGGAATTTGGGGAAAAATACTTACTACTTTATTTAGAAAAAAAAAAATTATTAAATCTTTTGGAAGAGTTTTGCCAGAGATCCAGAAAGTTAATCTCTCCCTGCCATTAAGCAATGCATTCTGTGTATGAAAATGAAAGCTGGAAATAATATGTGTTACATTCTGGGGAAAATGTTAACATTTGAAATATTCATGGATTATTAAAGGATGTTAATTAGCAACATGTGATATTAACACTAATCAGTGTACATAAGTTCTGTTAAATATGAAATCTGTTTCAGCAGAGACTGAATTAACATTATGTACATACATTTAACATTCTGTACATACATTTAACATTCTGTGCTTGAAAAAGGCTGCCCCAGATGTAAAATTAGATACTGAAAAACTCAGTCAATATGAAGTTATTGGTCAGCTGAGAGCAAATGTGCTAGCTTTATTGTTTTCAGCCAACAGTTCTGTAAGGATGTGGCAAAGACTGATAAATAGGAATGATTCTTGTGTGTAGGTCACTCGGGGGAAAAAAAAAAAAAAAGAAAGAAGAAAATGATTCATAGGTGATGAAAAGAACAACAGAAAGAACAACAGATTCTGACCAGGAGACTCTTCCAGTGATACACAGAGGTTTCATGATGATTAGCAAGTAGAGAGGAGGTCATTTTACTCCTCTGTCATCAGCAAAATTCTTGCTTTCTTCAGTGAGGGTGGGTTGAAATTACCAATTCATTTGCTGAACATATTCTGACTCAAAAATTCTGGTCTCTAAAAACTGCCACGAGCCCTTTCAAATAAGAATACTCAAGTGCTAAAGTTTTCACCTGTAACTCTGTTGAGATCTGTGCCAGCAAAGTTTCTCTTTTAGCTTTCTGAGCCTTGTTCCTTCTCTGAGTTTCAAGAGTCAGTTCTGATAAAAAATATTATCCTGAGGTTGTATCTCATCTGGACCCTAAATGGTTCCATAGTCTCTGAAGGAAGGCATTTTTCCTGGTGTTGAAGATCTGCACACCCATCCAGATAAAATACTTTTACCTGCCACATCTACCCGTACATGTGGTGGAGTCTGTTCTCACTTTCCCAACTGCAAGGTCAAGTATGATGGAGCAGACCTACTCCTGAACTCCTGTAAGGGCTGCAAACTGGTGATGAAAGTGTTACAAACCAATGTGGTTCTGTGGAATGTTCAGTGATTCTGAACAGAGTGAGCTCTTATCCAACCTCACTAACATAAATTCAAAGGAATGGTGGAAGAAAATTCAGGACAGTTAGCAACCACCCTGGGCAACAATGTGTTACAGAGCAGTCCTGCTGTTGAAAGGAATTTTAGTAAATCTTTAGTCTTTAGTTTGTATTCACATATCCTGAAAATGTCTTGGACAATTTGTGTGCAATGCCACAGGAAACTATATTTATTGCTGGTCAGCTGATATGTGAGTCATCTTCAAGGAACTAAACTCTACAACATAGTTGGAAAACTATGTGCTGTGGAACTGCTTTCACACCATAAAACCGTGGTACTATTTTCAGATGACAGTTTAGAGTCATTGAAGCTGCTTTAGAAGGTAAAGCCAAACCAGATAATTAAAGTTTCTCCCCCAGTTGTAAGAAAGAGCTTCTGAAATAGCTAACTGAATAATTATGTTGATTGTTCAGTTTGAGAAAGGGCTTAACATATTTCTTATGTGTATTTATGTTACTGAGGTTAATAAGTAAGATCACTGGGGCAGGAATTATTAAGATGATGTAGAAGCATTTGGGTCATGGGGCAGTTCCTGGTGACCCCCTGCTCTGGTGGGTCAGCCAGTGCAAGAGTGGCTGTGACACCAGCAACTTCTCAGGGGACAGTTGTGTGTAATGGGTGCTCAGAACGTGCATGAATAAAACTGACACCTCAATCACAGACACAACAACCTGCAACCCCTCCGTGTGTGTGTGACGTGTGCTGGCCAAGCCACGCTTCTATTCTTCTTAGGGCCACCCAGATGAAACATGCTTTCTGACAGCTTCTCCCAAAATGCCACCAAGTGAAGCACAGCTTGATGTGGCACAGAAATGTGTGGCATCCACTGTCTTTTCTCATGCTCTGATTGGGCTGAGTGTGACAGAGAGCACCCAAAAAGCACCAGTTAGTGTCAACCCCAGCTAAGAGCTGCAGTGCATTAACTCACTCTCAGGGTTGAGGTCTGGAATGCCATTGTCTCACCCCTATTGGATTCACATACATCTCAGTACTTCCATGGCACATCTACCACTGTTCCCCAGCCCACCACAGCTGGTAAATCACTGCTGCATTTCCATGGTGGATTTTGTCTTACTGAACTCATAAGCATACCAAGATGCAGAGACTGTAACCAGGAAAGTGACATCTTCAGAATTTACCTGAAAGGCAAAATATAAGGCTAGAATTGGTCCTTTAGGATCAGTCCTAGGTTTTGTGGTTTTTTTTCCCCCTCCCTACTCTTCATTCAGGAAAATATTAATGTCATTTTCTGAGAATACAAAGGTAGAAAACACCACCAGTTTCAAGGGTATCAGGCTATCCTGTAGGCAGGATTGCATAACCATTATTGAATTAATGCATGATGCATGGAATTAAAAATACAAAGTGTAAGGTCATGCACTCAGCCCTGTTTAAGAATTTATGTTATGATCAAGTAGCTTACCAGCAGAAATTGTTTGAGAGGATAATAAAAGTATATGTATCAGTCACCATGGACATCTACATCTGAAATAATTGCATGGAGGTGCCTTTGTAGCAGATTTGGTTAATGGAGTCTGTGAAGTCATAAAATATCTTACCACCCGAAAAATCTAAATGCATTAGATTAAACAGTCCCTAAAACTACCTTTTCCTGTCCCTGAAGTCTTAGGAGAAAAACTCAGGTAGAGAAATCCTCATGTGCATATCAGTGGCTGACTGAGCCAGTAGGATATACACTTCTGTACCAATACAGTGCACTCACTGAAAAAGTAAGTGAGATTCTAAAGCATATCAGAAATGTTAATTACAGAGAAAAAAGATAATATGAATGCTGCTGCACTGTGATCTGCAATACTGCCTGTGCAATACACCCCAGTGATGACTGATGCTTAAGAAAGATGAAGGTCTACTGGGAAAAGCACAGCATGAGGATATGAAGTTGATGTGGGGAACGCAGAGCTAGGCATGGGAGGAGAACAGTTTAAGTGACAGGGTATTGCTCATTCCAGAGAAAGGAGTATAAATAACTGTAGGTACCATTACTGGGATTGGAAAGGAGGCTTCTCATTGTCACTATGGTGAGGTTGTTTGGGAGGGCTTTCCAGTCAGATGGATTATCCTCAAGCCAACCATGTGTGAGGTGGGTTAGGCGTTGGAAAAAACAACCCATGTCAGCAGGGGACTTGACTTGGTGGCCCAAGAAGACCTTCCAGTCCTGTGTTTTCCTATGGTAATATCAGTGCCTGGCAGCATGAACTGCTCAGCGTGGTTTGGATGAGATTTGAAGTGACCTGCTTTGGTTAAACTCAGTGAAAACTTTTTTCTGAAAAAGTCAGAGGCAACTGAAACCCATCTTTTTACTCTTCTTCCACATTTCAGGAAGCATTCATGGACAATTGTTATATTTTGGCCCATGACTGAGACATTCAGAAATATGGAAATGTCACGTTCTTGAAATGAAGCCATTTGTTGCTCCCTACGTGCTTTTCCTACAAGTCTATGTAAGGCAGTTCCTTGAAGAGATGTTCTGGGAAAGTGCAGGTAGACTTCCATCAGGTTAAAATCTGTGGATTCTCAAATTGGTCAGATACCAGGAGACCCTTATAGGTCTAATTCACCACCATTTTGATCTTTAAGAGCCAAAGTCTGTTGATAAAATGGTATGTTACCTGGGCTGTTCTCAAGGACAGTTCTGCAGCAGGGCAAGAAAGAAATAAATCAAGTTACAGGGCTTTGAGCAACCTGGTCTGGTGGAAGGTTCCCAGCCCATGGTAAGGGATTTGGAACTAGATCATCTTTAAGGTCTCTTCCAACCCAAACCATTCTGTGATTCTGTGAATGGGAGCAATGCATAACTTCTTAGTATTTCCACTTCATCCTGTTCTTTCACAAGAGTCTCCCTCCCAGCCAGGAGAAGGTTGTCCTGAGCACCACCAAAGCAGCCTGGATAGGGATAAATATCTTAGAATGAGAAGAACAAGTGAGATGAAGGGACATTTATCACAGATCCTGGTCTGACAGATGTGGAAGAGACAGATTTGGGATCAGGATTGCTTTGGTGGGGAAGAGAAATGACTACAGCCTTATGTGAAACTTAATCTGTGAGAAGTTCACAGCAATTTCCTGCACTGATCACTGTCGTAAATGACACATCCCAAGTAACATAAGGAGTTTTTGGGTCCCATGTATCTCCCTATTACTTTCTTTTCCTCTGTTTGCTGATGTTCCCTTTAGTTCAATGCTTGTGGTCAAGAAAACAGAACCAAAAAACCACACAAAGGAGACATATGTGATGTAGTGCATATAAATGTGTAAGACAGGGTTGATATTTGCATTGTATAGTCTTCAACCTGGGGGCTTTGTTTCTGTATAAAACCGTTTCCTAGAGTTAATTACTAAGTGTTACTAAATGAGCACCACGATCTCTAATTGAGGAACACAAGGGGGAGCGTATGTGGCCACCTGGGAAGGAGAACTGCTAGCCCACCCTGTGGGAATTCACCAACTGGTGCTATGGGAATTTCACAGGCACAGGACTATCCCAGCTGGAAAATTGTGGTCAGTGCAGAGTATGAAGAAGTTTAATAATATGGAGCAAGAGGAGCTTTTGCATTTGTCCTCAGTGCCAGAAAATGTTCTTGCACACATTTAATTTATTAGTGTAGGAGTAGCCATGAATTCCTTTCTCACCCAATGTTGATACATCTCCATCACCGCAGATTTCTCAGCAGACCATACTGGGTTTGACAGAGGTCTGTGGTAATGTGTCAGATTTTCTCTTTGTTTAAATGAAATGGGTACAGAGAACTATCACTGTCCCTTGTGGTAAAATCACAAGTAATAGCAAAATAGCATCTAACAGGCCTAGGTGAAAGTGGATTACAATTTTACATTTCAAGAGCTCAGACAACCAAAGCATATTAGAATGGGCAAAGGTTATCTTCAGATGGAGACTTGTATTTCTGCCTGACATGATATGGCTGTCACTGAGGGAAGATACATCAAAACTCCAACATTTTTAAAAGACATGAAGGATCAAACTAGGGAATGTTAAGACCATAAGACTTTTTGCAAGGTGATGAAGGGTTGTTTTACCCCAAAAGGAATGAGGCCTCATTCATTCAGATTGCCTGTGCAACAAACAAATGAAAATGAAACTCTGATGTCACATGGTAGCACTTTTACAGCTATCTCCTTATTTTCTTTTTGAATTACATACAAATCCAGAATATCAAAGCCCCATTTCTGTGGTTTTTACTGTCTATCCCCAGAGAAATATTTAACTCAAGAGCTGCAGCGAGACTTGCTGCTCTGAATCAAGTAATTATTTTGCATTTAATGACAAACATGCTCTTATTCATGGGGGCCACTGAAGACATCCACTCAGTGAATAAAGGTTAATCTCCTTGGATGGAAACGTAGTATTGGTATTCCATCTGATAATTAATATAAATGAAGTGGAATTTTAAAATACTGTGTACCTCCTAATCGTAATTACTAGGTTAGATCGGCTTGCTGGAAATAAAAGCAGGTTTGGGAAGAAAGTATTACATTTCAAATTGCAACATTTTAAGGCTAAGGTTTTTTTAATTTTCAAGCCACAGTAGAGGTCTGTATCCTCAAACTTTACTAAGGCGGTACTCTCCTTGGGGTCCACCAGTTTGAATTCTTGTGTAATGGAAGGAAGAGGGGATAAGATGCAACCAAATAAAAGCTATGGAAGAAGAAAGAGTTTTTTGCCAGGAAAAGGGAAGCCATAAGAGATCTGAAGAGAAGTTCAAGTTGCCCCAAAAATGTTTGAGCAATTCCCTCCTCTCTCTCTGCACCCCAATGTTCATGTCCTGGGTGCCCTTGTTCACCTTAGCTGCTCTTTCAGCAGTTCCCAACATCCTGGCAATATGCATTTGTGTTTTGGTTACATCAGCTGTGGATAAACAGGCAGGAATAGGCATGTCAGTAACAGTCATTGTCAGGACAGACAGAATCTGCAAAGCAGTGAGCGGAGGGGACACGAGGCACTGGGGAGGAGCAGGACTCATCAGAATGCTGCAGGAGCCATTAATGAGAGCTGGGAAATACTGGAGATCGGGGCTGGAGAGTTATAGGTTCCAGAAGAAGCCAGGCAGCCCAAGGGATCATTAGTGAGAAGTGAAAGTGTTATCTGAGCCTGTCTCATCAACTTGGACTTACATAAGGGAGGCAAATTTTCCTTCTCGAGTCACATGCATCTTTGCAGAAGAGCAGCCCAGAATACATGAATAAGCACAACTGGGGACACAAAGTAGTGTCAAAACAACTGTCAGCATGTTACTGTCCCTTTTGCTTCTGCTCTTGTATGCTTAGGGCTGGGAGTGGGAACATTTGGTGTGAGACTGGAGAATTGAAAACTCAGAGGGAAGTAGCTAAACCCCAGCACATTTCCCAGCTTCCCCCTTCATATTTTTCATTCCTGCTACCTGCATAGTCCATGTGTCCCAAAGCAGCTCTAGCTATTTGTATTTCCCATTAGCCATCCTCTCTTGAGAAGTGCCTGGGAAGCAGAGCACTCAGGTAGTTGATGCGTTTTTGCAAACACCTGGCTATATCTGCTTAAGTATTAAACATCCTCAGGGGTAATGAAAGGCATCAGTAGGGTAAAACACTGCCTGTTTGTTGTACTACATGTGTCCTTGGTTCATAGTGTAAAGAGGGTTTTGTCAGTGGTTACGTTTTTGATAATAGGTGGGTAGTTACTAAAAGTCTAGAAGGCACTGAGTCAAATTTAATTGGACAAGAGTGTGCAAAGATAGGTACATCTGAATGTGTCTTATTTTATTAATGTCACTGTGCAAGTTGTCTGGATATTATTGAAAGGGTAATGACAACAGAATTATTCCTACCATGTATTGAGGGAAAGGCAAGATTTTAATGTAAAAGTGGACCAGGTGGTACAAATTTAGTACGTTGTTCACTACTCCTAAATATATTATACTTAAAAACACCTGACTCCAAATAGTTAAAAATACTATTTTTCCCCACCAAAACTATGCAGTGAGCAGAGCATTCTAACAGTTGCCTCTAGAAATATCTTGTTAAAAACAATATGTGAAACAATCAGCTAGTCATGACAGCTTTAACCTTCTTAGGAGGTGTATGATATTTAAGAGATACTGGAATTTACCTTTTCCATGTACAGTGCATATTCATATCTGCATTTCTCCACCTAGCATGTATGTGGCAACATGGGCTGTGGTTTCCCAAGGAAATATGGTGAAGAATGCATTTGGAAACTAAAGATAGTACACAAGATTGGATACTAATTTCCTTCCTTTTTCAGTTTAAAGCCCTTCCCCCTTGTCCTATCACTCCATACCCTTGTCAAAAGTCCCTCTCCACCTCTCTCATAGCCCTTTGAAGTACTACAAGCTGCTATAAGGTCTCCCCAGAGCCTTCTTTCTCCAGGATAAACATCCCTAACTCTCTTAGCTTGTCTTCATAGGAAATATGATTATAGTGATTCTCTCTTTCACACTGCCCTATATCTCTGCTGTAGTCTTTCTAGTTTCACACTTTGAGCAAATCTTTTCACATTGCTTCAGATTTCTGCCTTTCATGTCACCATCTGCAAGCTCCATCCTGTATCTTGACTCCACCCTTCCCAATGCACAGCAAATTCCAAGACCCTGTCCTGAAGCTGTTTGAAATTATTGCAATTATTTCCATTAAAACATGGGTTTATTTTTCTGATCAAGCCAATTCTTTATACAGAAGCTTTACCATCTGTAGGTTGTAGTCATATTTTCTCATGAAAAGGTACATGCTAACTGATGGTAGGTGTTGGATTGAAGTATTCTTGATATATTCCATGCTGAATTTTCATGGAGATGAGAAGAGGCATTACATATGATTTTGAGGATGGACAATTTTCAAGCAGCTCTACTAGCAGCAAATTCCCCTGTCCCTCTGAGGTCTCCTCCCCACCATGAGTTCCCTCCTCTTTCTGGCCTCCCTGATGTGAACTCATTCATTGCAACTGCACAGCTAAGATCACTCTCATACTCCTTGTGCTACAAACTCCTTTGTATGGCGGTTTATTCCAGAAAGACTTCCATATCCCTTTTCCCCTCCTGTAATTTTCTTGTCTCCCACACTTAGATGTGATGCCATCCCATTTCTAGGAGGTTTGGCAAGTGCAAAATGCCTGCTGAAGAATCTCTGTTTGAAAACACAGGCAGGTGGCTGCCTCTATAAACTGACTAAGGCATGAAAACAAACATTGTGAGGGTCCCTCCTCTGTCTTGGTTAGCACATTCCCTCACCACCCCATCCCAGCTGATGCCTGGGCATTCAGGGAACAGTCCTGGCTGGGAACAGCAGCCACGAAGCAATCCTGCCTGGGGGAAGAGCAGTCAGCTGCTTACCCTCAGGGATGGGCAACAAGCCTTGGCTTGTCTTTGTTTACTACTGTAGATGCAATTTTTGGATCATAAAGTGGACTAGGTCTCAGTGCCTTCCTTCTCTCTAGCAGACTGGCATGAACATAAACTCATAAAAATGCTCTTATGTACAACTTACACTATCTGCTTTCTGCTTTGCTTACTCAATTTTCTGTTCATCTTTCACTAAATAATATTTTGAGTAACCCCAGTTTCTAGGATTTCAACCAGACACACAGAATACAATCAATAAAACTCCTCCAATTTTCCAATTTTCAAATTTCCACATCAACAAAACACTTCTGCATTTCCTGATATAAGAAGGACATCAAAGATGAGATCATCACACCTGGAAAGACGAGCTTGCTTTGGTTTGAAGGATGCTGGTAGCCGGTCCTCCATGAAGTGCTTTTCTCCTTTTTCTAGTAATGCTCCTCTGAAAACCACAGCTTAGAGTCAGCTTTTTTCTGCCCTAAGAAAGGACATCTACCCCCTTCCCTTTCTTCCCAAGGATATCTCCGTGGGGCTTTAGGAAGCACTAAGAAACCTGCAGAATTAACAACAGCTAAGCCGGGAGCAGATGATGGCAGATGAAAGGGGTCACTTTTGAGACTAACAGTGAGGGGTGCATGTCAGCACCACCTGCCTTGCAGAGCTTGGCTCTCACTTTGGATATGCAGCTGGCACCACAGCTGCTAAACCCTCCTGCCCTGTTGTTTTATTGAGATATGAAGGGTTGTCCCACCTTTGAGTCATGGGTCTTCTCCAACAGAGGTATGTGAAAGCCTCAAGCCCAGCCTGTTGTGAAGGCAGGAGATTTCATGCTGTGCAAAATGACTAGTAGAAATCTATTTTGTAGCTTTTCTGAAGGAAGCACTTCTTGGCTGGCAGGGAGCTCTGTCACTTTGTTCTGCCCTCTCCAGGCATCTGCACTTGCAAAATGTATAAAATCATAACCGCCTTACACCCCCCAAATTCACTAGAGAGGTATTCTTTTCACATTCCACTAAATAGGAAAGTGTAATTTTGTGATGGAACCCAAATTATAATATTAAACCTAGGAAATGGATCAGAAAGTAGGATTTTTAAAGGAAATTATGTTCTCCCTGAAAATAAAAAAAAACACTAAAAAAAAAGTGAAGCGTACAGTAATTATTTATTGGCTCTCTGATTTAATCTTTTTAGTCTGTGGGCCTACCCTTATCTTGATTTTTCCTTGGTGTAATATATTGGCTGCAGGGAAGCCTCTACTTATTGTGGGAATTATCATTGGTTTTCTTTCACCATTATTCTGTTTGCATGTGGTTTTTTATCCTTTTGATTCTCTGTGGCTTACCTTGCGCCAAAGGTTTGCTACCTCGCGTGAATGGGAATTACCTGTTTCTCTTGATCTGCAGTCCTGACTGCCCAAGGAACACAATGGCCTCTAGATGAGAGAGTGCACAACCAGCACAATCCTTGGTCACAGCTGGGTGTCCCCCTCTCAGTGGAGGTGTAAGATCCCATTATCCCGTAACTGGCCAGTATTTTCCACATGAGCCCCTCCAGGGTTACACCTGGTGTGGTCTTCAGGTGAAAACCACAGAGCTTTAATCTCCAAAATTAGAAGTTTTTCTCTTGTGTCTAGTTATTGTATATTAACTGGTCGAACAGCTGATGAGGTCTTATTTGCATAGAGCCAGTGAAAATATTCCAGGGATAACCCAGGAGTTTCTCACCTGCCATCAACCCTTGCAGGGAGGGAGCAGCAGTAGCAAAGTCTCAAGTGTGTTCGGTCAGTCCAAACCTGTGCAGTCTGTCTTGCTCTCTAATCATCCTGACATACTCATTGCTATGACAGCTAAATACTTTTGTTGACTTAGCACAAAGGTAACTGTCTCTTGGTTTGTAATTAATGAACTTTCTGTAGTTTCCCTAATGTTTTTGAGGTATGTTGAATCTCCAAGAGCACAAACTCAGCTGTTTTTTTTCTGGGAGAAGTGTTCATCTGGACTTGTCTGATAGCACGTTTTTCTCTGTCTAGACAGTGGCTTGAGAAGTCCACAGCAGCTCTGATGGAGCTTTTGCTATGCTGGTGAATTAGTGTTGCTTTGATATCTGATGAAAAACCTGCAGTAACATGTTTGTTTTTATGCTGTGGCTCTAGTAGGGGGAAAGAATTTATCTGCCTCCACGCCTCCACTCACTGTCTCACCCTCCTCTCATGGAGGATTTCACATCAGAAAACATGGAGTTTCCAAAGACTCCTCTGTTGATATTTCTAAGGGACGTACTTTTAAAAAACACACTGAGAGCCATCACTGAAAAACACTGAAAATCTAAATTCAGTTCAATAGTTCTGGACCAGCACTTGGAGTGGTACAGCTTGTCTGTATATTTATATGACATAGGGGGGTAACAAAATTCAAAAATGCAGCCACATGAGACAACCTCCAGGTTGTGGTAAGCAGGTCATGGGTAGACTCAGATCTGTGTTACAAGGACTGCGTTTCAGGTGACAAGGACAGAGGCCCCTCGCTCTACAGCATTTGAGGTGCTGCAGAAGCTGGGGGTGACAAGAGACAGAGGCTAAAAATTGGCCCTGGTGAGACAGGAGCTGGGGGGCATGCCAGCCTCCCCTCCCACTTCAGCCTCCCTCTCTGAAGAGTGATTTTCCCTGTGTGGTCCTTTGTGTCAGGCTGACAGCAAGGGCAATGTTGAGGGGTTCCCTTTGCCTGCCTCCCCCTCCCAATAGGATGTACCCCAGCCAGATCTGATATACCCCAGTGCTAGTGCAGCTTTATAGCTCCACTGAAAGAGGGGAGTGATGAATGATAAATGACCAAAAAGAATTCTTCTGTGAGGTGATGTGGAGTATAACTAAGGGGATTAATTGACCCTTCTATTACTCAAGAAGATTTACTCCTGTGCAAAGTGGTGAGAACAGCACCAAGGAATCTTTCCCACTAATTATGGATACCCCTTTAAACTCTGAAATGAGAAACTGGGTGACCATTCCCCCACATGTTCACATCCCATCAAGAGCTGCCGTCCAGCATCACTTCTCTGTCCTGTACTGCTTAAATACAAACAGCTGCATAGGAGACCACCAAAACTGTGGGGAAACACAGTGTGGAGTGGAGAATGGTCAGAAAAACTCACAGCCTTGTGGTAAATACCACAAAAACACTAGTGGGGATAATGAAGACATTCATCTCACCCAGTTCCTAGAGTCTACCTGAAAATAGCTACATCTGTAACAGCCACCCCAACTATTCTTCATGGTCAACAGAGAGAAAAGGCTCTTTATTCCTTAATTTCATCTCATGTGTAGGCAGCCATCAGCTTCAGAATGGGACACACTGGGTTCAAGCTCATATGGATTGGACCCATCCTGCTTACAGAGAGACTCCTGGATGCCTTTGACTCCCCTAAAGGCAGTGTGGGTGCTGCCCATGCCCAAGATGAGCATTCCAAGTATACTTCCTGCACTGCTCTGCACAGGCAAGGATAATGCACATGTTAGATGTGGCCAGGGGTAAAATCAGGCCTTGTTCTCTTCATTCTAAGGGTAAATAAAAATCACTCACATGAAATCACTGAAATTATAACCACTTTTGTATTTGCATATGAAAGAATTATTCCTACCATATTACTTACATTTTTTAGTTTCCTGGGGATAACACCCACTTTCATTACCATCATAAAGTAGTTCAGTGATTTTACAAAGGAAATAGATTATATTTGGGGCACAGTTTTTATTAAATTCCAATTTTTTATATCTAAACAGACAAACCAGTTATTTCACCAAAGAGATTAATATAGAGTTGATGTGAAAAAATTCCTATTGCAGCAAACTGGTACTACAGTACCCCACAAACCTCTCATCTACATCTGCTAGCCTGCTTGTAGGCTCCAACACAGCCCACTGGGGAAGTGGTGTGGCTGCCAGGCAGGAAATCCATATTCCTATTTCCATGTGTTTTTCAAGCTGATCTTGGGTGAGAAACATGAAATCAGTGCTGCTCCAACCTGTGTTCTCCCCCACCTGCCCCAGGCCACAAGGGCCTTGTGCCAATCTTGTGGTATCATGATCATTTTGACAGCTAGAAAGTAAAATATAAAAAGAATGGGATTATGAGATTGACTGCAGGATAAAGAAAAACTGGGCTGGGAGGATATAAGCTTCTTATCCAGGCACAAATAGCTGAAATAATAGGAAAAGGAATATAGAAAATAACTGATCATGTAAATTGCTTTTTGCAGGAGTACTCTCTCTTAGTAAACTTTGCCCTGGGAAGGAAATGTATGAAGCATTGGAAAATACACTTCCAAGGAAAGAAATAATCCTCCAGTAGCAGAGAGATTCACTACATAACCTATTACTGCAGATCTCAAACTTAGATCTAACATTTATTTGATGCAATGAAAGCCCCTTTCTGAGCAGTTTTTCTTTGCAGCTTCATGGATTTTGTGACAATAACCAAAACATAACAATTTGTACTTATTGGTATTAGGCTTGCTAGAAGTCATCAAGGTCTCCAAAGAGAAAACTGCATCTTTCCCATCTGTGTTAGCCAAAGAACAGTGTAGATGTCACCTGCCATCCAAAAACAAACTGGAAGGAAGAAAATCGGACTTTTCCACTAGTCAGAGAGTGCCTGAAGAGCTTCTTACTGTTCTGTGTCTACCAGGTACTGCCAGGAAAGTGAATTGCATATGCTGAGGTCTATGGGTCCTATTTTATTTACAAAAAAAAAAAAAGAAGAATTAGATAAGTAGTTGATGATCCTGGCAGGTACCTCACCTGCTCCACTGTCAAGGCTTTCCTCTGCAGCTGAGTGACAGAAGAGACAATGAGCTGCCACAAGGTTATAATTTGTTTAACAGCTCACTTTTTTGTAGGGTAGATTTCACTGATGGGGCACATCTTCTGCTCTGTACCTTGTTGTTACAGAAAAACCTGTTTAGCTGGCTCCTAGGAGATTCCTCTTCCACAGGGAAGCATCCTCAGGTGCTATAGGTCCTTGTAGCTGCCCTCAGCCGTCCTGCCCATCCTCTGCCCACTGCAGGGAGAATGGGGCACAGCTGCTGGTGTTTCAAGGGTCCTGGGGGCTTAGAAGCAAACAAGTGCACTTGAAAGCAGCTCCTGAACTGCTCTGCTCTATGAACCTCCCCCTTCAAGGAGGATTCTGTCTTTGATTCCAGCCTGCTAGGATTTGTCCTGTGTGGTCTGGGCAGATGAGAAAACCTGCCCTTAATTGCTGCTGAGTGTGAAAGATTATTTATGCTTCATGCATAGACAAGATTGGGGGCTTGAAAATCAAACTCTTGCTTTGTTGGCAGTGGGTGGTCAAGGCAGACACCATTACAGGAGAGTTGTGTGTGTGAGCTCACAGGAGACCTTCTGCAAGCAAACAAGACCAGTATCTGAGGTCTTCACTTTGGAGATGGCTTAACTCTGCCACTGAACTTGTGAAGGTGCAACATCATTCTTGCTACTACCTTGTTAATACAGAATTATTTTCAGTTTGCTCAGAAATGGCTTTAGACTTTCCAATGGATTTTCAGCCTATGTTCTGTGCAGCACTGAGCGTGGTGTCAAATCCCTTCTGAGTGACACAGTGAGAGTGCAGGGTAGAGAATGTAGTCCTGAACCAATTCACTGGAGTGCAGGAGGGCTTTAGGGCTGCACACTGTCTGACTGAATGACAGATGGAAGGTTAAATACATAAAGGTTTGTATCCCTTCATTTTTACCAAATCAAGGTAAATAAAAAAAATGGAAGGGAAATGAAGGAGTAGTCTCATGCTTTTGTTCCAAAAGTATTTTAATGTCAGCAACAGCATTTGCAGGAATATTTTCACAGAGGATTTGATGAGAAGGTGTTTGAAATTAAACTGTCTTGGTTTTGATCAAAACAGAAGGAGGCAATGGAGCTGAGGTGTTCCAACTGCAGCCCACCACAGTAGCACATGTGGCTCGCAGTCTCCACAAGCAGTCCTTGCCTGGGAGTTCTTGGGAAGGAGAGGTCCTGCCAGCAACCTGCTGCCTCCCCGTGACTGGGAAGACAAGAATTAACCTCATGGTCTCAAGACTCTGTACTTTTCACTTGCTGTGAGCACAGAATTGGTGCAGCACTTTGCACAGTGCCAGACTTGCTGCCTCTGTGCTGCTGCTCAGGATGGGGCTGAAACACCCTGAACTCTCCTCTAATCTGGTGAAAACTGCCCAGTTATAACGTGTAGCCACCACTGGCCTGGAGCATGAAGTGCCAGGTTAACACCAAGAAGCACTTCCTAAACACCTGGCTGTGTTTGGCAAGTCATGGGCAGTGTTCTTAGTCCTGTGATTTAGTTTTAATTAGTCCTGTGAAGAGCAGGGAGTTGAACTCAATGATTCCTATGGGTCCTTCCAACTCTGGGTACTCTGTTATTTTATGTTAGTTATTTGACCTGCATTGATAAATACTCTGGCTTTAATTAGCTGTAAGATACTAAACCCAAACTAACTTAGGCTTTGATAGGTACCACCAGAAATAGTTCAGTTCTTCAGCATCTCTGGGGATGACAGACTTTCTCCATCATCTACAGACATCCTAGGAAAACTCCTCCAGTTTAAGCATCTCAGGAAAGAACCTGACATTAGACTAGATTAATCTGATTGTGCCTTGTAATGGAACAACCAGAGTTACAAGCTTTGGAAAGGCATTAACAGTGAGAAGGTCGATGAAAGCATGCTGGATTGTCATTAGGCTAAACACTTAACATAATTATACTAAAGGAATTGGGGTTTCTTTGAGGGCATCTGTCATTTGATTCCTGACCTCAAAGATGAAAAAAATGACCTGCTTTCATAGTCTGGCTGCTCGGTGTCACTGGAAAGCAGATTTCTTTTAAAGCGGATACGTATGGATGTACAAATCTGCCATTGCTTTGGAAAGCTGAGGTAGTCTTTAGCTTGGTTTTACTTAAACTGAAAGCATTGCATTAGCAGCCAGAAGGACTGGATATTATTAGTAACCTTTCACAGGAAGCATGGTGTGTCATGGGTTAGGTATATACATTTTTTGGAAAATGCAGTGTACAGTGAAATGGGGAGAATAATAAACAAAAAGTGCTTATTCAGCAGTTCACTCTATTTGAATGCCCAGCAATGCAACTCCGAGGTTACCTGCTCATAAAAGAGGGTGGGAATGATATTTGAGATTTATTTTTGGCTAAAAGCACGAAGTGCAAATAGTTCTTTGTGCAAAACATCAACTGTGCTTCTGCTAAGTAAACAACATTGCCTTTAGAATCCACGGTAAATAACAACACTAAGGGTGGTACCAGCTATTATATATACCTGCAGGGGTACCTAGAGAAACTTATCTAACTATAGTTTGATGTCTGAAATAAAGACCAAAAAAAAGTAAACCGAGGCATTTCAAACAAGTTGTTCTGTGAACTGCAAAATTAATGAAGTACAGGATGAAATTCGGCTTCAGATAACAAAATCCTGGTTCCTATATGGAGGTATTCATTCATGGAGGAGACATCTGAGCTACCATTAGTCTGCAAAGATTTTGGAGCTAGGGTCCATTTTGTCTATAGCCACTGGAGATACTCTAAGGTATCCATCCTGGTTTCCATCTGGATATATCTCCCATTACAGCACGTCCTGCCAGTCAGTTACCTCAGGATGACTTGGGCAAGGTAGGCTCAGCTGGCAGGAGATGTCTACCCACTGGCAGAGGCATGTAGCCCTAGCATGGTCACCTGTGTTTGCCACTCCCTGCTATCTACACAATGAACTTCCTTTGTTTGAAGTGGGGCTCAGATGTCTCATTAGACCCTCAGGATTTGGTGTCTGAGGCTGGAGGCAGCTGCCATCCGTGATAAGTGATTTGGTTGCCACCTTATTATGTCCTGGTTGGATGGTAGCTGGAGCTGAAGGAGAACACAGACCTCCTTCAGGTCTGGTACAGAAGTCTCAGGTGTCATCAGCAGACACCTCTGCTAAGGTAACTGAATTTCGTCTATGAAGTTCAGAAAACTTTTATTCTAGATTTCTTTATCTATTCCCTTCCTCCAGCTTCTTCCTATGTCCTTAGGCTGTCACTTGGAAGGAGACACATGATGTGGCTTGCTCGGGTGACCCAGGAAGTGTTTCTTCTCTACACACACACGTTTATTTTCAGGACACTTGTAGCAATGTAGTTATCTCTGAGACCTCATCCTTCTATCAAACTCGATTGAAAATGGCTAAAGGGATTCTATCAGTGACTCCTTCCCTGATGGTCTCCCACCTGCTTGACTGTGTTGTGTATCCAGTGCTGTGGTTTTCAACTACCTACAAAGCAACATCACATTCAATACATCTGAGTGGGGTATGAAAGGAAAGACTGATTCATATCAGACCACCACAGTGATTAAGAGACCCACCCCAGCTGTCAGTGATGCTCTGGTGGGGTGGTCCAGCTAAGAAACAATTATCTTTAATCTCACTTTATTTCAGAGTAGGGCAGTGCTCAGCACAGCCATAGTTTATTCAGTGATTCATAATGGACGTGGGCAACTCCTGTGCTACCAACTGCTTTTGTTTAAAATCACAGTGATTGCAAAGGGTACTTGACAAAATGGTGCTGATGGGCCACTTCAAATGCAGTGTCATCAGAGTGATTAAGACCAGGTTTTCAGAATTCCATCTCATATATACTGAATGTTTGAAATAAGAGAGAACAGGGTGAGGGGATGATAGCAATAGGCTATGGCACTTTGGTAAGGCACAGTTAAATGTAAGTACATTTTATACTGTTTATAGTGGTCTAGCAGGTTTTATCCATTTAAAACACTATCAGAAAGAGAGAAGTCAGGGGACTTACAGGTATTTCTGGTAGCACTGTGAGATCATAGATAAAATATCTTCACCAAGTCCATTGTATTGCTATAAGTGTCAGAAGTACTGCAGCAGTACTACAGAGCTGACAACCACGTGCCTTGTACAGGCACCTGTTGAGTTGATACCAGGCAATTTGGTCCTTATTTACTCAGGTTAAATATATTTCAGCTGAGACTGGTTTGAGTCACCTTTGCCCCATTCTTGTCATCCCAGGCATCTTCCTCCAGTGTGAACTTCTTGTCCTTGTGAATGCAGCATAAAAGTTGTAATTCATTCCTCCTCAGACCATGAGCAGGTGTAACCTCCAATATACAGGAACTGGTGATAAGCCTGTGAGATATATTACTGGGAATAGCCTTCTAGAAGAAGATGGGTTTATTTATTGGATATAATTCTATTTATGTGGGCTGAGGGTGTAAAAAGAGATTTAAATCATCAAATATGTCACTCAAATGTGTAGCTGTGTTTAATCTTGCCATGGACTACCAGCAAAGGTAGACAGTTCTGAAGTTGCAAGAACAAGAGGAAGCTAACTCAGTCTCCTGTTCAGTTTGGGTCATCTCATACACCTGTGAAAATCTTCAAATAGTGTTTCCCTGACTAGTAATAGCATTTTCAGGACCAGACCTACTTTGGGAAGGAGCCCTGCTCAGATTTAGCCACAGTAATCTGGTTGTGATGGCTTGTTTTAGCCTGGAGGGGAAAGTTTTTGAAGCTATATGACCTCTTAGGTGTTTATTCGCAGTCACAATAGATTTTCCTCATGGCCCAGAGGATATTTAAAACAAGACCATCTGTGAAAATGCATGCAAATGTTTAGAAATGTTTCCAAATGTACTATTGGGTTTAAGTGACATGTCTATGTATATCATTATCATAGAATCATAGAAAAGTTTGATTTGGAAGGGACCTTTAAAGGTCAGCTAGTCCAACCTCCTTGTAGTAAGCAGGGACATCTTTGACTAGATCAGGTTGCTCTGAGCCCCATCCAACCTGACCTTGAATGTTTTCAGGGATGGAGCACCCACCAGCTCTCTGGGCAACCAGTGCCAGTGCCTTGCCATCCTCATCTTAAAAATTTTCTCCCATATATCTGGGATGTATGAGACTACCCTCTTTTAGTTTAAAGCCACTTCCCCTGTCCTACTGCAACAATCCTATTAAAAAGTTTGTCCTCATCTTTCTTGTAGAGCCTCCATTAAGCACTGAAAGGCTGCAATAAGGTCTCCCTGGAGCCTTTTCTTCTCCATGCTGGATGACCCACTCCCTCAGCCTTTTCCCATGGGAGAAATGTTCCTTCCCTCTGATCATTTTTGTGGCTCTTCCATTGTAACAGGTCCTTGTCTATCCTGTGTTGAGGACCCCAGAGCTGGATGCAGCACTGCATGTGGGGTTTCATAAGGGTAGAGTGGGAGAATCACCTTCCTTGACCTGCTGGCCACTTTGTTTTGATGTCACAGGCAAGGACACTGTTGGCTTTCTGGACTGTGAGCACACACTGCCAGCCCATGTCCAGCATCTCATCCACCAGTACCCCTGAGTCTTTCTCAGCAGGTCTGCTTTCAATTCCTTCATCTCTCAGCCTGTATTGATACTGATGGTTGCCCTGACCCAAGTGCAGCACCTTTCACTTGCTCTTCTTGAAACTCCTGATATTGCCATAGACCCACTTCTTGAGCTTGTCCAGGTCCTTATGTATCATGAAATATTACGAAATATAAATAACAGTATTCACACTGACTAAAAAGCAAAAAGGTCCTAAAAACATTCTTCCTGTAGTCTTTTTCTATGTGCAAACAGAAGCTTTATGGATGTCAATCAGTGCTGTAATTAGTGATTTTCTCCAAGATGGAATGTGGGCAATTACAGGGAATTCATTTTACCACCACCACTGAGAATATTTACAATATGTACCTTCCAACAAGAATTTTACATTGTGTTCCATTTCTGAATTTTATCTTTTATTTTCCATGTTTTGGGGTGTTTGGGGTTGGGAAAGGGAATGTCAGAGTGTGTCCATGGTATATTTCTGCACATGAAATCAATGTATTTGGAAATGCCTGCAGAACTTCTATTCCTACTGAACCACCTGTATTTGAGGGAGTTTCACAGTGGTATTTTGGTGTCAGAGATGAGAAGAAACTCAGATCTCCACACTGTGCTGGTTTAGAGTTAAACCAGCAGGAGAAATGAATCCAACTCAGAATGGGATTGCAAGTCAGAATAACAATTTAATAAAAGATCATAAAATACACTGATACAGAAGGAAAATTCGTTTGTGCCACAAAAACACCAAATGTAAACCCAGCCCAGTGGGGCACAAGCAGGATGGAGCTCACCAACCCCTGTGGTGAGCACCACGTGGCCCCCCCGAGTTCAAAGTAAAAAGAAAACAAGAAACCTGCTGGTGAAAATGATGGTTGCAGTCCGGTGGCAGTCTCAGTCTGGTCAAGGCTCTGGGCCTCCTCTGGATCTGAAGAGAGCCCCCAGTCCCACAACTCCAAGCTTATATCCACTTGGGCTCAGATGGGAACGCCCAGTCCCTCCCCCAAGGCGGAGACTTTCACAATGGGTGATTTACTCTGTGAGGTGAACAATGGCATATTTTTTTGCATCCCTGATGGCCCATTAGCAGATATGACCCCTCAAGTGGGTGTGGAGGCAGGAGAACTTCCTTATCTCACAGAAGTTCCTAAACACCCATCATGTAGCCTGAGGGGTTGGATGTGTCTTATGCAGCTGCTGCAAATGGGCCATGGTGAGCAGTTCGTGCGAAAAAATTACATAGAGGGTTTAGAATACACACCCACACAGTGACAAACTGATCCTGGCTACTAAAACCAGGACACACGCTTAAGGTTCACTGATTTCCTTTTAACTTCCTTAATTACAGGTGCTCAACCTGTTCCTTGCCTTGTTGCTAAGCTCCTTCAGCGCTGACAACCTCTCAGCACCAGATGAGGATGGGGAGATGAACAACCTGCAGCTCGCTTTTGCTCGGATCAACAGAGGTCTCCAGTACGCCAAAAAAGCCATGTGGAACTTCTGCTGCCATGTCCTCCGGCACCCCAAGACAACAGCTGAGAAGAAGGCAATGATGAAGCTCGCTGCCCAGAACCCAGGTGCCCTTAACAACTGTGTGAACAGCCACACCACCGCAGAGCTCGGCAAGGACATGGAGAACCACAAGGAAAACCACGCTGAGGATGGGATGAATAAAAATGGGGAGAAACACCTGGGAATTACAGACAATGATGATTTCATGACCAATCCTGACCTGTCCATTTGTGTTCCCATTGCTGTGGGAGAGTCGGATATTGAGGAGGAAGATGAGGAGCAGAGCACCTTTACGGAAATGGAACAGGTAGGCAAGGAAAATGTTTGCTATTTGCAGCTTAGTAAGATGGTCTTTGTTCCCATCCTTGGTCTGGATCCATGGCTAGTGATGCAAATGTCCTATGGCCTAATCCTGCCTTTGATATGTTGTTAACTTCAGAAGAAGTTACAGATGCATATCCAAGAGCAAAATTCAGTTTCCAGAGTCATTCCCTTTTTTTGTTTTGTGTAAATGAATTCTTCTAACTAGAGCAATTTCCCTTTCAACTAATCATGGGAATGCTGCAGAACAAATCTTAGGTTAACAGGGGATTTTTCTCAGTGTGCAAAACGGGAAATGTCTTTGTTTTGTGCTACAAGAATTGAAGGACAGGTAATTCTCTTAAAAGTACAATGAGACAGAGGCTGATATGACAAGGCACCAGAGAAAAAGAGAAGATATGTTATCATTTGTATTCAGACAGGAAAAACACTTATTTGCTTGCTCTTTGGTGTGACATGGCAGATTTTCTTTTTTTCCAGAGCACTCAGTAGTAAAGGCTGAAAAATGCTGTGTGGTTTGAAGTGTTATGCAAAATGAAGAAGAAAAATCTTCAGGGAAATGCTTTCTTTCTCTGTTTCTCCCCCTGTCCCCTTTCTACCAGCTTTATTTCCTGGCTCCCAACACCACATCTAGTTAATGTTTTCCAGACTCTCTAGCCTTGATCCAGCATCTTCTGATGCTGCCTGAGACCTACAGCAGGCACTGGATCAAAGCTCCTGTTTCAGATCCGGCTGTCAGGAGGGATCCTCGATCTCTTGGTTGAGGGAAGAAAGTTTTGAAGCAAAATAGTTCTTAGAGAAGGACTGAAAAATCTTCAAGGAAGGACTCTGTGTCAGGAGTTGGGCAAAAATCAGCTACTAAGAAATAATTTCTTCTCCTCTGTTGTGGAACCCCCTTCAGTGTCAGTGCATCTGCTCCCTAAGTGTTTCACACGGATCCTCCCACTGGGGAGTGGATCAGCAAGAGGTCAAAAAACTTTGTCATCAACCTCCACTATCCAAATAGATACCTACATAACAAAAGGAGAAGTTTGAAATTTTTAGTAAACACTTTTAAGGACATCTTTGTCTTTTTTTAAAGGAATTTTTTTATTGAAATGACCCGTGGATCAGTGTGGTTAGTATGGATAATATCTGTTTTTCCTTTGAAGTCCTTCTCTGTTCCCAGGTTGTATTACTTAAACCTACAAGCAGATAATATTTGAGAAGGGAAATATGAATATAGCAGATGGGGGAGAACATTGGGAAAAGGAAGTAAAACTCATGATTTGAAACTCATGATTCACAGTTGAAACTTTGCACTTGAGTACCCACAAGTCCATGTTGCATCACTGTATTCCTCCTTCCTTGAGATAAATAGTCACATTCATAATTACAAGATTAAATTGCAATACAAGGCATGGAGAGTTTGGGATTTTTATGTTTTATTCTACTTTAAAGATATATAGATTTCTGTTTAGCTGCACAGTGTGTCCATGTAGGTGCTGGTGTGTATTGGTAGATGGAAGACCTAGCTGTCATTTTATGCTGTACAGCAAGTAAATGTGGAATTAGAGCTTTAGTGGGATCTATTGCAGTCATGAGGGAGATAACTCATGTAGAAAAATAGACATTTTAGTGGCACAGTACATTATGAATAGAAGATGACTGAAAAATATTAAGAAAACTTCTAAGAGCTTCAAAAATATGGAAACATCATCATAAGTAATAGAAACATGGAGAATTCAGAGTGAAACAAAATAGGAGGAAACAAAACCCAGTAGGAGAAGCAAACCAAAATACTGTTTTCCCACTGTACCTTTTAATGAAATTTTCAATAAACACTAGAGGAACATTACCACAAGATATTTGGATTGCAGTGAAATAATGTGGTTCACTGCTAGCATGTGCATTAAACAGAAAGCATAGAGCTGAGAAATGAATTAATTAGCTTTGTCACTAGTGTTTTCCAGGCTTGGACAAACAGCTGCTTCAGGTCACTGCAGTTCCCTTGTGCATAGCCCTGATCGATGGTTTGCAACCTTTATCTGCAGGTCTGAGGGGTCCACTGCTAAAAAGGTCCAAACAAGAAGCAAGTTCACATATCCAGCAAACAATTTTAACAAATGCCTAGAGGGGAAAATGTGTGTGCACAAGGGCGTTCCAGCTAAAAGACTCAAACTACATTGGCATAATAAATAAACAAAAATAGTAAGGAGCTTAATAGCAAAAATTATAATTGTGTGATGAGCTTTGCATTTGCTTTCCTGCAAAGCCCTAATAAATTTGCACAGCTGTAAATGTGCCCAAATGGAACAGAGCCATGAGAAAGCAGATACTGACAAATTCAAAGATCTGTCATTTTTAATGGGGCCCATTCCAAAGATGAATGATCTCTGGACTCACAGAAAAATTCCCTTGAGCAGCATGTAGGTTACTGCAGAAGTTATTATTGCATGTGGAGGCTGGTATGAAATCCCAATTCCCTGGAGATAGAGTTGTGGGCACTACAGCCTGCTGACATTTGTACCAAGGGCATCCCTGTGGGACTTCAGGGAATAAACTTCCCCACTCAACTCCCAGAGGCTTTAATCCTGCATGCCCCAACTCCATGGGTGTCCTTCCCTCCTCCACTCCAGGATGGCCACGATTACCACATCAGAGCTCACAAAGAAAGAGCAACATGAACAAGAGCAAAATTTACGTGATTGCACTGAGAGGGCACAATTACAGTGGAGTATCATCTTGTGGGAAGGGCACCACACAGAAACCCAACAAGAACTACCAAGGGTATGCTAAACATTCAAATCTATTCTAACTTTCCCCTAATTATAATCCATATTTTTACATATTTAAATATTTTAGTCTGTACAAGGAGAATGTGTATGTATATTTACTTCTCAGGAGAAGACAATGTACCCTGCTTCGCTCTACAGTTGTTGGCTGACCTGGAATTGAGCAGCCCTTTGGCAACACTGCCACAGCCTCTCTTCCCTCATCCTGTATGTAGATTTTCGTGCAATAGCACAAAGAAAAAGGTGACAGGAAATGCATAAAAAGAGAGTATGTGGATGTATGCATCTCAAGTGCACAGGTAGTAAACCTCCACAATTCTTACACATCCTTTACACATTGTCAGTTGAAGGTCCCAGACCATATTCAGTTCCTCATGTGCTCACATCAGTCTGACTTGGCTGACATGACACAGAGGCTAAAGGGAGGCTGCTCTCAGGCAGAACCATGAAGTTATTGATCCCAATAAGGTGTTTTAGGGTGATGATCAGCTCTGCTTGGAACTCCTGCACCAGTCCTGGGCTCTTCCCAGAAAGTCACAAAACTACTCTAAAGTAAGCCATTGCGGCTGTGAGAAATGGGCCCCAGAGCATTCTACACAGCAGTTTGAAATTTCAGATGATGAGAAAACCTTCTGTGACTGCACATTTTTCTCTGAGTAATAGAAATGTCTAAGTTTAAATTTCAGCTGCCATTTCTATTATCAAAGCTTGCACTGGCAGCAGCCGTCTTCCTGAAAGCTGCCAATTTGTGCCGCTGTCATTGAGTGGGTTCTGAGGGAGAGAGCCCACCTGATAGCTTCCAAATCTCCTTTGATTACTGAGATGGAAGTGAGATGCTCTGCCAGCTTGGAGAGCCAGGGGACACCCGCCTGTAAGCCCATACATACAGTGAAAGGATCTGAAAGAAAAGCTGAACAATGAAGGTTAGCACAGGTACAAGAAGCGAGGTGTGAGGCTGAGGAGAAAGGACCACCTTAAGCTGAATCAATTTGTCCTTATTTTATGATACGTGTGTTGCTGGTGGTCACTGCAACATTTTAGTTTGTATCTTTATTCAACCCCCTCTCCTGCCCTCTTCCTAGTGCTGTGGAACTCTCTCCCTGTCAATTGACAAGATTTCTTGAGGATTTAATGATTTTGGCCTCATAAAGAGAACAATAGTAACTGCATTCTTTTTTTTTTTGCCTCTGTCTTTGATATGTGTAATTTAAATAGGGGTTGTCCTAGCAGGAAACCAGCTCCAAAAACCTCAGCAGTAACCACAGTAATGTCCTGGCTGCATCTTCTCAAGGTTCATTTTGGCTTCCTAGCTGATTAAAATGCAGAAATCATAGTCTCGAACCTCCACAGAGTGTCTTATAATTGCTTTATGACCACCTTTTCATATGTCAAATCACCCTTCAGACTTCTGAAGGACTAAGAACCAGATTATTGTGACAGTAAGGTGATGGGACAATGAAGTGTACACAGTCCAGTCTATCTAATGCAATGGATTCTACCAGAATTTACTCACAATTTAGCTACACTGAAGCTTTCAGACATCAGAAGGGTTTGTACCATTTGCATTAGATATCTAAGTCCAAAGCTTTGGTCTTCAAAAGTTTCTGCTTTAGGATTGCTTCCCCTTAAAGTGGCCCACAACTGTAGCCCCGAATAGTAGGTGCCTTTTTCACAGAGACATTACTTTGTGATTCAGAGGAGCCCTGGGATTAATGGACTGAAAGGAGGTTCTAGATGAGTATTGCTGGGTGTCCTAAATCAGTCCCCACATACAGGTGTTCTGCTCTTACACTGTTAACTCTGTCTTGTTCCTATTACCCCAGCCCTCACTGATGTCCGGGTCTTCCATCACATTATCTGGATCCTTTTCTTCATCCGTGAGTTCCTACAGGCAGGACATTTTAGTTGTACTACCTAAAGAAATGGCTCTACCCTTTCCTTGTTGTTCGAGTCAGTCCAAGAGGGTTGTTCCATCTTCCTCCCCTTTCTTAAATTTAGTTACTACATGTATGGCCTTACTCAAACCACTGCCCTGACGTCCACCAGTTTATAGCCACTCAGCATGACACCGAGAAGGAATTCCATGCTGTGGGGGTTTGTGACTCTTGGACACATCTCACCCTGGCCCCCGTGCAGTGGCAGAGCCTGGCACGGGCGCTGCTTTCCACAGGGATAACACCTTTGTGTTTCCACGTGCAGCGCCGTGGAATGAGCCAGCAGCACTTGCCTGCCTGCCTTCAGAAAATGCCATTATTGATTTATTCCAACGGGGTGGCTAATTGGGTCACACGGGAAGTGCTGGCTGCCCGCTGCCGGGACAGAGCGCTCTGCAGCCTCTTACCCCGTGAGAACCCTGGGAGCGCTGTCTTTTCGTGCTCCATGTCCAAATCCCAGCTCCCACCAGACCCAGGCTGTGCCATCCTGAGGAGGGCTGGTCCTTTCTCTTGCCTCAGGCTTGCTCCTGGCTCCAGAAACCCTCAAACTGCAGGGAATTGTTCCTGTGCCTGCTGGGGCTCACCTTCCCCTGACATGGCAGGGGAATGTTGCCTGTGGGGAGGGGACAGTGCCTTTTATTGCCTCTCAGGGTCTCCCAGTTTCCCACCTGCCCCATTGCACTTCTCCATTGGATTTTCTTAGACCCCTCCAGGGCAGAGTAGCACCTCTGCTGTCATTTTCTAGGTCTGCACAGAGGACCCCAGGGCTGTACATTACCTGGATTTTGCACACGAGATGAGTATTTGCTACAGAGCCATTACAGAGACATTACACTTTGATCTCTCAATTACAGTTGCATTTTTTTTCTCAATTGACAGTTCTTCCACCTTGTATACCCTTTTCTGGACTTCACCAAACACATTTCCCAGGAAAAATAGGTTTCCAGCTTTAGATGAGTAACTGCCTCTACAAACATCAAAGATAGAGCTGGCTACCACCTCAGTCTCTATTCCACTGGTACAGTTTCTATATTGCCCCAAACTGGATGAAAAATCCAAGCTTTTATTTTCTTCTTCCCCTAGTATATTTCAGAATTGCTAATTAATTTCATTTCATTTGACAAGATGAAACTGTTTCTGATGGGTTGTTTAGAACGTTCCTACTGGTAAGGGATGCATAATTTTGAGGTCAGAGAGGACCACAGAAGTATGATGGGTTTGCTTTCTCATAGCTCTGAGTCAAAAACTTCAGTCACTAATTTCTGCACAGAGTTTATTTTAGCTATAATACATCATTTGTAAGACAAGGGGAAAAAAAAAAGAAAAAAAGAAATGTTTCAGGTAACAAAGAGTTCACCATCTGCTTTTGGACCTGCATCTGTTTCATTTGTATACAGTGGAAATTTCACTGTACAATTCCTGTGCATTACAGACCTGCTCCTAAACATGAAGGGATTCTGAAAAGTCAATAGAATTATTCCAGGTTGATGTAAGTTGTATCCAAAATTATTGACAATTGCTATAAAAATGCCAGTGTGCAAAAATATTGCTATAAAATTGGTTTTGACAATACTTTATGCTCCTAATAATTCTAACATCTATAAATCAGAAATGCCATGAGGCCATGTGTTTATTTGATAGGGTGCATTAATTTCAGCCTTTTAGTGCAGGAAATATACTTTACTGTCAGGAACCCTAATGCCCTTTCAATCTGTATTAATGTTCCTTCTGTTCTCAGTTCCAGTCTGTGGGGCACATTTTCTTTGAGTGCAACTGGATAAACTACCTTTGAATTCTGTTGATGACTCCCCAGTTCTCACGGGCAGGAGAGTGAGCCCACGTGTGTACATGCCTGCTGCACACAATAAATCTTACAGCATTCTTCTTGTCAGCTTCAAATGGGCCAATATTCTTATGATCATTGAGTAAGATAGCAGGGGGTTTTCTTTATTATTATATACATAGTTTGCCTGGATTTCTTGCTTTTTAAGCAGTATGTTTTGCTTTGTGTTGCTTGAAAACTGTGTAGAACTCAATTATTAGCTAATTATTTTAGCAATAAAAGAGAACATTTCTGGATTTATTGTCTTCAGAAGAATAGCAGCAAGGGCATTAGAAATAGAGACAGGACTGTAAATCCCAGCAGCAGATTTAAAGCACCTATGTCCTCATCTTTGCTCCTACATACAGAAAGACATTTGTATTTATTTTGTTGCAGCACGGTGGGGCAGAAGACTCCCATGTCAGATCTCTTCTGATGTGATTAGAGCAGTCACACCATGAACAAAGGTTTTAGGGTGCTTATTCAGTACACGGTGGTAGGGAAATATATTTGTCCACAGTATAATGCCTAAGGTGCAGGAAGCACAAGGAGTTGATGGAGAAGAGAAAGAGGGAGGAGATTAAAAAAAACCCAACCAACAAACAACCAGCCTGGCATTGAAAGAACCCGTATCAGGCATAGCAGAGTTGACAACATGCGTTTGGACAAGTGCCCAGACCGTGGACTACGCGTCACTCACAGCTTACCGGATGCCATTTCCCAGTATCCATATCCCTCCCCGGAGCAAAATGCTGCCCAGAAATGAGCATTTCTCACTGTTTCTCCCTTTGGTAGAGAAAATGCGGACATTTAGCGTTTTGGACAAAATGAACAGCAGCCACTTCCCCAGCAGCTCTTGTGGCAAGCGCGGCAGTGTGCGCGTGCGTGTGTTGGAGGGCTGGAATTGCTCCCACTAATTATAGTCCAAAATAACAACATTTAGATTAGTGATTATTTTGTTGCTGTTGCCTGTAATAATATGAGGCTTGTTTAATGATCAAAATACTAACATCTTATTTGGGTGAAAGGTTCTGGGTTATTTCAGGCACTCTCATTCACTGCACTTTGAGGCGAACTTCCAGAATTTAAATTTCCATCAGAGGAGCCCATTAGTTTGAGTTCTTCTGTGGAGAGATCCCAATTACCAAAAGAAACATAAAATAGATTGTGATTAAACTTCAAAATGCAATTTAGCAGAAGGTATTAGGTTGAACTCTGAACAATGAACACTTATGAAACACTCTCACTGTCTATTTAAGCCTATTGAATTGATAACAGGATAAATTAACTTTGGCAGTCCATCTTTTTGCCAAGTTCCTCTTAGACAAGTTTGAAGAGTCAACCCTTGGAATAATGAATCTATCTTTTATTATGGGCAGCATGTTGCTCAGTGTGGTAAAAGATCTTGGGCCAGGAAGGCAGAAGCCATTAGAAATAATGTGCCTTGCTCCTCTGCAATCAGAGTTCAAAGGCTTAAAATATAATATTAGTCCAAGAAGGAGCACTGCTGGACTGCTGTTTCTGTCCTTGAGGGATGATGTTTTTCAAAGCATCCAGCACTCATGCAGAGACCAGCAGTTAGTGGCTGTGATGACATTTGCCTGGCAAAGTTTTAGTTTACCTTTATTCAAAATGAAAGAAAATACCAGGTCAGGCTGGTTCCAGGGGAGTTTTTTCTGTTAACAGTCTCTGCTGAGCAGCTGTGGTTTCTGGCCAGCTCTAGCCTTAGGTAGTCTAAGTTGTAATGGTCAGATTCTGAGAATTATCACAGGTACATAATTTTTCTAGAACAAATACTGGAGTTTTCTTCTGAATACCCTGTGACTTTCATGGGAAAAGAAAAAAAAAAGTGTTTCTTAGGCCAAACAGGAAGACAAGATCTGTGTTTAACTACACAGCTGCAACTTCAGACCTCCATGGCCTTGACTCTGACAGGTGACAGCACAGTTGGAAACTCACCTTGGACCTGTAGACATCCAGGCTGGGGGTACACTTATATCTACCCAGGAGCTGGGCAACAGACCTCTGCTGTTTCCAAAACTCAGAGATTATGGTGTTTCACCTGTTTTGCCCATGTGTCTCTTATGCATGTGTTAGTGATTGGGGTTTTTATAGATAGGGCTCCTATAAAGGCTAGGTCATCAAGAAAGTGGGGGGGAAAAGCACATATGGATTCACATGGCAAATATGAGCAGCACCTTCTAATTCTGATGTTTTACTACTCTTTTTGAACTGTATTGTTTCTGCCTTCTGCGTGGATGAATGTCAAGAGAAATGACAGGGAGGAGTAGATAAGGGCTGCAAAACTGAACAAAAATCAGTCTGCTAAGCTAACCTGATGTCTGGTTGTTTCTGCTGAAGTGGAATGATGGACCAGGTGATGTAGGATGGGGAGTGGGCATCACCAATCTCAAATAAACAGGTTTAGACTTTTCTGTTTTCCTCCCCTCTCTGAGGGATTTACAGGTCCTAAATTATGCATGTGTGACAACCTTAAGGTAGGACTTGACATGCTTTATGTCAGTATTGGAAACCTTATAGTCTACTATTAAAATGCCCTTGTAAAGGAACGTAGTGTAGCAGAAGTCCTTTCTGTGTCTCAGCTATAATCCCAGTGCAGTGGTGTGGTATTGCTCCAGGTTTTCCTCTGATTTCTAATTAAACTGAGCAGTGGCAGCTCTGCTTTACAGAAGCAATTCTTCAGAGTTAGGAAGATTCTTAAATGTGCACACTTAAAATTGACAGCTGCACTCCAGCCCTCTTTTACTCCTAGCAGAATAAGTGATACTAATCTTCCCTTCTAATATTAAGAAAGCAAGGGAATTTTCCTGATTTCTTTGGTAATTTCTCTTCATGCAGAAAGATACATCCACTGATTTTCTTGGTGCTACATGGATTTACATTTATTTGTGAAAGAGGAGAACTAAGATCATAAACGATCTGTTCTGGTAATAAGAACCCACAATTCATTTCTCTGGATTGTTGGGTTTTATTTCTTTCCCATTTTAGCTCAGATTTTCCAAGGCTTTTCAGAAAGACTGAATTCAGCATTATCTGAGGGCTGTCAACCCAACAGCTCTGCAAAAAAAGTCTCTTGTCTACTTTACATATGAAACAAGTGCCACCAAGACAGTAATGCGAGCTCGCTGTGTTTCAGCAGCACTGCAATCTGCTTGATTCTCCACTTATGTAGAGGTAGGATATAAACAGCTCCGTTTTCACCATCATTTACTTCTTGGCTTCTTTGCAGGGGAAAGATGCCAGTTACTAGACACAAACTGTTGCTGAGAAAGGGTGCCAATTGCTACCAGGCATGGCAATTTTATGAAATCCATAGCTGTCTGTGATGAGGAACACAAACATCAACAATTACTTTACAGAGTAAACAGTCCTCTCGTAACTATGCATGTCACTGCTGAACTGGGTTTACTATACATGAAATACCATGGTATCTGAAACGTGGCTATAGGAGACTTGGCAGGTTAAAATATGTTGCAATCTGTTAAAGGAATAAAAGAGCTGCATTTCTTGAGGACACTCAGTTTCATAGTGTCACTCACAAATGGGTAAAGCAAAGATATTTCTGTTGTCAGCATCCTGGGCTGCTGCTGCTTCCCCTAATGGGCAACATCCCATGGTAGAGGAGGGTCCCACTGGAATGGCCAAGTGTGTGCAGACATAAAGGGCTGGGGCAGGTGGGGAGTGAACTGCAACAAACCTTCACTCCCGAGTCTGCACCTGGAAATGTTTTGTCCAGCTCATGGAAAGTGACCCTGAATTCCCATTAGTGTCTCTAAAGTGATTTTCAAAGAGGCAGATGGATGCAGGAGTCTGGTGGGGAGAGGAGAACACACATAGTGTCAAAGCTTCCCATCGCATTGTGGACTGAGCAAAGGGCAGTGTGCATTTGCAGTGTCTCACCAGATAAAGGGAAAACCCTTATCTTTTTCATAAAATAATTTTAATTAACTTCATCTTGCCACATCATTTTAGTTGGCTGGCATTGCAGTGACAATGGCAAAGGAGGAGAGCTCCAGAACCAGTTCCTGTTTGTTTCCTCCCCAACTGCTTAGGACAAGAATCTTCCTGCTATCAAAGGATTTGCACGTCTTCTTTCCCACAACAGTCATGGCCAGGGAATCAGGGAACAAACGTTGCAGGTTAGGATCACAATCTAGGGAGTGAGGGAAGCATCAAGGAGAACCTACTTGAACCAATCACCATCCAAAAGGCAAGTCTTAGGATCCTCTTTCTAAATTTGTTTGCACAGAATGGAAAAAATGATATTTCCATGGGGAAGGAATAAAGTGAATCCATGCTGATGACAGGTATTTGTCTTGTTTTGCCAACAGCAAGTCCTCTTTCTGATGGAGTGGCATTTGCACTAATCCCCTTTTGAGCCTGAAACAATTAGCCAATCTGTGCTTTTCAGAGACAGAACGTAGCGTGGAGCCTTGGCATTTATGTGTGTCAGCAAACAAGTATGTGGGTCTGTGCACCAGCACACTTGGGAAGTCACCCAGATTATGCTCTGTTTTCAGAGCTGTTGCTGTTTCACTCGTGCTACAGCAGCAAACAAGCATACACTGTGTCCATCCTCCTCCATGTGCTAATTAGTGGTATGGTGTTGGCAGATCACCTCTTTTCAGGGTCCAGATCAGAGCAGAGCCGAGCAAACTTTCACTTTGTGCTCTAAAGAAGCTGAAATCAGTTCTGAGGTCCCAGCATTCCCTTTGCATGCACTAAATTTTTGTATTACTGAACAGTTTTATTTTATAAATGAAGAAAACAACTGATAAATATTAACATAATGTGTATTGCCTTGGTAACATGGCACTTGATACAAAAATTAAAAACAAATTATGTAAACCACCCACGGTGGGGAGCTTTACAGGAGATAGACCTGCTGCCATTGCTGCCAGAAGAACAAATCATCTGGAATCAGAACAAAAGCAAACAGCCCAAAGTTAAACAACATAAACCAAAGGCACCTTTCCTCACACAGGTCTCTGCTGATTTTCAGGTGTTGTGTGCTGGAAATAAGACTGCTGCATCCCATGAGAGTGGTCTACCAGGGCTGTCATCAGTTGTTTGCAGTCAGTTGATTCCCAAACATTCCTTTTGGGATCAGTCTACAAAACCAAATTCTTTTGAAGAGTCTATTTTTCTTTTGAACAGTCTATTTCTCTTAGGCGTTTTCTCCCACTTTATTTAGAGGACAAGTCTGAAAACACATGCTGATGAACCAAATGGTTGTCCAAGCATATGTGCATGTTGTCCCTATTGAATAATTTCCCAGGATACATTTCATCAGTTTTAATTAACTCCTTGGGTACTTGATAGAAGTATGATTCCTAGGAAGGTCCTGAGTCCATGTTTCTTGGAGTTTAGTCTCTAGGAAAGGGTTGCTAAGTCTTGGCACCACACAGAGGGATTAGTAAATAGAGATTTGATGTAATTTTGGCCTTTGACTGTAGCTTGGTACAATAATTTACTTAACAACTTGAATATTCATCAGATCAACTGAGTTACACAGTCTGTCCTCTTACAATGCATGGTTTCTAATGAATCTGAGTACACAACCTTTCTGCATAAATGAACTTGAGATGTCACCTCAGACTCTGTTGCACTTTTAACATGAAGCAATTGTTTCTGTTGTTCCAGTGCTGTAACCAAAGTCATGCCATTAAGATTTCTTGGTACTAAGTTGTATGCACATTGCATTAAAAAAAAGGACTTTTATAGCTGAGTACCTTAGTTGTGTATACTGTGCCTTCCACATTGGCTTCTCCCCTGAATATTACCATTTTTCCAAATATAAAGACTGTTAAAGGGGCTAAAACAGTGTTACTCTTTGTCCTGGTCAGACCTGAAACTCAAGGCTTCCGGAGAAATCTTTGGCTTGTGCAGATCAGTGCTAACTTGTGACTAGAAATTGTATGTAGTACATTCTTATACAGAGTATATAGGCTTGTACATGCATAATTTGATTTATTAAAGTTAGAATATATTTTAGACTGCGTGCCCTCTGAAGCAGGAAACTAGTAATTTGATTTTAAATTAATTTGCTAGAAACACACGATGACATTTGAAAAGACTGGCACAAACCTGACAGTCCAAAAGTATTTATACAGAGGGCAATTTGCTTAACCAACTGCTTCCTTTGTGTCGTTTGGTCTTTCAGATAGTTATATGTGAAAAAAAGTGTTTTTCTGCTTCGGGTACCACTTGAGGGACTTCCTGTGGTGCTGTGGCTTTAGAACTGAGGCAGGTAGGCTGTGGCTCCCTGGGGAAGGGAAATTTGCTTAATACATGAATAACATCAAATGTCAGTCAAGTCAAGGAAAAAAAAAAATGTGGACAAGTGAAAGATACATAGGTTTAAATAATTACTGTTGAAATACAGTTATGCCTGCAATTTTTTTTCTCAGCATGGAAGTCCCTCTCTAAGCAATTCAGCACAACCCTTTGAATCTGGCTGGAGTTTTATTAATATTTCAGTAGCCACGTTAGTAATGGCATGAGCAATGGTTGTGTTGTGATGAGCTATGGAGTTTTCAGTGAAATCCCAGTCTTAGGTGAATCAATAAAGCCACACAAACAGAGAGCCTGGGCCTCCAGAGGTAGGGATCAACCCTGCAAACATACTTTCCTCTGCCATTAGTCCTGGGAGTACTTCTTGAGAGCCCAGCAGCAATAATCATCACCTCAGGAAGAAGAGGCTGGGTTTAATGGCACCACTCATGCTAGCAAGCCCTAGGTCTGGTCAGATGTGTCTATGGGGAAAAAAAAAATAAATTATTGCTCTGACTCCAGAGTCCATCCCCTTTCAGGGAAATACTTCAGAGTGTGCTCTCCTTTCAACCTGTGGTTGAGCCCTGTTGGCATCAGTGGGTTCAAAGTGGCCTTAAGTGTTTTGCTGAGTAGGAACTGCCAACATTTCTGTGTTTACCTGCAGTTTTTCCATGTCTGCTTTCAGATACTTTTTATCTCTTCCAGTGAACTTTGCATTTTCCTCCCCTTCGATGTGTATCTTGTCCTCTCTGGGTGTGTGTTTTTTTCACACTGTTCCAAGCAGACTTTTAGCAGTGTATTGGGATCTGCCCGCTTGGTTTCTCCAGCTGTTGTTCTTGGTATCACCACCTGATCGTGCAACTTCAGAGTAAGCCCTTTCGTTATTTGACCAAACTGCAAACACCTCCCTGTGTGTCTCGGGTCTCTGCAGGAAGTTTGTGTCTCAAAATCAGACTCAAAATGGAGATTGCGAGGGAATCAACTCCCAGCTCAGCAACAGCAGCTCAGAAAAAAAAAAAAAAGTTGGACTGTTGTATGTCCATTTTCTGCAGCCAAATACCTTGGCATATCCAGGTGCTAAAGCTCAAAAGTTGCAACAGAAGCTTGTGTTATCTTGTTTCTTGCCATTTTCCTGAAGATGTTGTCCCCTGACAAGTATAGGCTGAGGTATTTTGTCTTTTGGCTGGGGAGTTCTCCCTAAGAAATAAGCATGCTATCAAAGAAATAGAAAATAAACCCATCTAGGATTATTTCCAGCAGGAAAAACAGCTGCAGCTGAGGGGGCAGCGAGGCCAAAGCCCAGGCGTCCGGAGTCAGAACTCTGAGATTTGTGAAGAGTTAAGTGAGTTGCACGTGGATAAGCATTTGAAGGCTGAGCCACCACCTCCAGTAGGGCAAAAAGAGGTAACAGAAACAACTTTCCTACCTGATACTGCATGCAATTCGTTGCACCAGCTCTGTAGTGCATGTCACTGGTTTATGTGGGGTTTATGGCTTGTAAAAATGCGTGTTTGTCAAGGGGTAGGAAAGCAATGGGGTATAGCAGGTATTGCAGTCTTACTAAAGAAGAGAAGGGATTTTGTTGTTATAAAAATAATTGGAAAGCTTGGAAAATGTGCATTATAAATTAAGACGGGATTCTAAGAAGCTTTGGGGGGGAAAAAAACTACCAAAAAGCTCCAAAAAATTTATCTATAACTTTACTGTCTTGTTTTAGGAGCAAATATGAGTGTGTTTTCCCACTGAAAACCAGCTCCAAGAGTGGCATCTGCTGACTTGGCAGATCTATAACTTGAGTTCACTGAAGAGCGTCTGCTCACTGTCACAGATTAACATTTCTTTTCCTGTTAACACATAGACCCAAGAAACGTGTGACAATTTAAGTAGCTGATGTGCAACTAAATAGCAAATCTTGGTATTATCCAGTTGATTTGGTCAAAGTGCAGTTCATTCATTGTTTCTTGGTGTGTGCATATTGAGATTTTTTTCCATTTGTAGGATTATGTTGTCCTTATAAATGTATTTGTACTGTTCTCTGAGTGGCTGCAGGCTATATAATTCCTTTCTGTGTAATCCTCCTTTCTGACTCTTCGGATTTTCTTCTCCTTCTGATTTAGCATTTTATTGACATCACATTTCCTTTATTATTAGAGAGTGATGGATTCCTCTCTTTGAAATCAGGAGAAGGAGGTTTGAGATGTCCTGGGAGTCTGGAGAACTTCACAGCTCCTTGATATTGGAACCAGGGGTGGTTGTGTGGGACAGAGTTAATGGAAGGGAAAGGATAACACAGTACACACATCACACCTCTCCCAGTTCTGCTGTAAAACTGCTGGCAGGTTTGTGTGCAACAGGAGCAACCTGATGGAGAAACCTTGACAGGACAACAGGAATCAAACCCATCACTGAGCTGGGGCTCACCTTCTCCAGGCCTGCTGTTTCATATTGTCCTTGAGGGTGGAATTGAATGAGCTAAATGTAGACATCTGCATTGGAACTTGTAACCTGAAGCCCCTTCATAGTCAATGTGTGTCTCACCTCCAACTGAAATCAACATTTGCATTGGGTCAGACCTCACAAAAGTGCTTGTTTCTCTCCATTGACTATAAAGGGAGCACTTAGGCTGCACCCTTTGGTGAGATAAATTCCACTCACAGGAACCAGAAACCCTCTAGCCATGAAGCATTCCTTTAAGGAGTAACTCTCCTTCCCAGAGTACTTCTTGGCATATTGAACTTCATCTTCAGAAAGAATACATCCTGAACTTTAGAGGAAGGAGATTCAAATATTTGATATCCCTGTCTCAGGAAAAAAAAGGGAAAAAAGTATATATATTTAACAAAAAAACCCAAAAAAACAAAAACAAAAAACCCCCAAACAAAAACCCCCAAACTTTTAAATAATGTAAGGAAGCATTATAACTAGGAGGAATTAGAAGACCATGTCAGGAATTTTTCCTCTCAGGGGATTAGGTATCCTTCATGTTTAAATATCTTAAAAATCCTGTGATCCTAACAGGGGGGCCAGAAAACTAAGCCCTTTTTTAGTGCTATAACAAAATGTCATGACAAGTCAGGAACATTCTAGCCTTGATATTTTCAGCAACATCGTGATAAAGAAATAATCCCCCTTTCCTCCCTCAACTTTCAAAGGGTCCTGGGACACAAATGTCACCTTTCTATAGCAGAGCATAATTGATTCTATTTGCAGCTGCTTAGAAAGAGATGGAGGAATATGGCAATAATCCAGGGATGACTTGAAATCAAACGGAAGTTCACATGAGGTCATGAATGCAAACATAAAAGAGCAAAGCCCAAAGGATGCTATTTTTGAAGTCCAGGTCTTGTGTGGACATTACATACTTACACTCCTCCTATTCAGAAGGAATCTTTGTTCCAGCACACAAGAGCATGCTCATCATCTTTTTGATGAATATCCCAAGAAGTTGCAACTTGCCAAATAAAGCCAACAACTGCAAGGCAGCAACAGATTTGGTATGCCCAAGGGGCAGGGCTTTCAGGGATTCAGTCAGTAACAGGAAACTTTGAATGTGTTCTGAAAAAACACCGTTTATGTCAGTAAAGGATACATTATATGATTAAAAATTCATCCCACATAAATCATCCAAAAGGCACCACACAAATAAAATCATCGATGTCACAGGAGGATACGACCCCAGAGTACAAGCTGGTACTTTCGCTGCTAAAATGCTGACCCATAAAATACTTTGTACAACTTTGTGGAATTTACCTTTAGTTGTATCAGGCAACTTGGATTTCATTTGCCAAAGTGAACAATTCACCTGCTTAAAAAAAAATCTCATGGTTGGGTATATTGCCTTAAATACTGGCCTGTTTTCCCCCTTTTTCCTTTCAAAGTGCCGTTTCATTACTGTCCTTTACCAATTTTATCCATCAGTCTCTTTTAATGAATTACTATCACTTACTTTAATGGGCTGTTGCTTGCTTCCTGCTGTCTGGGGCTTACCCCCTGAAGTCACACACTATTGTTCTTTCATTTCATTATTTCTTGTAAATTAGTATCTCTCTGCCCTTTATCTGACTTTTTTATCCCTTTCTCTACAACTCCCTCAATTGTTCCTTTTCGGAGTTCTTCTACCAAGAAGCAAGCACATATTCCAGATACAATTTCTACAGAACTGTAAGAGAAGAAATAGTGTCCTGTGAAATAGACATGATGCTTTCATATGGTTTTCTGCATCATTATATGCCACTGCAAAATCATGTCTAATTTTTTTAAAAAATATTATTCCAGGTTTCCAAAATTTCCACTGAAATTTTCCTGTAACTCTCTCATTTGTACTTTTTTGAATCGTGTCCCATTTTGCTATATTCTCTCCATGTTTCACTTCTCTTTTCCCTTCTGCTTCCTCGATTTCAATACTCGCTCCAATTTAATGTTATCAGCTAACATGAGGATTATATCGGTCAGGACCTCTTCTATATCTTTAGTGAAGATAATGCTGACCCCAATCCCTAGAGATTTCCTCCTCTGAAGAAAAAGTTTGTGCTATATTTGAGTCCTTAGAATGGCTTTTCTGCACACAGCAATGGGTGAATCCGAGCCAATTACAATTTATTTTAAAGCTAGACTTTTCTATAACAGACATCCAACTGTTTTCTTAAGGTTTATATATCGTATGTCAATTTGATAGATTAAGGCTGTGATTTTGAGAGGTGAGGGAGAGAGGAAGGGCGATAAGAGAGCTAAGCCTAGAGCAAACATCAACTTTCAATGAGATTTCAGCATTTCACTGCTAAAGGCTTTTTTAAAAACACATTCGGATCAATTTGCTGCTATTACAGGCACAAGCAGTGAGTGTGAAAGCCCTGTCTGGTACTTAAAGCAACCACTCCACCAAGAAACACATTAAAAACTACCCTCTGCAACAGGAAGACCAGGGGCTCTCCCAAAGTGGTTTCTGATAGATCCCGTTGTCTCTGCCTGGCACACTTCTTCCACTCATTCCAAGAAAGAACGAGGAGGTTCTCTGTTTGTCCTTTTTGCCTTATTCTGGCCTCTTTTTACCCTGTTTGTGACCAGTACACAGCATACAGGAGAACCACCGCACTGCCTTTGTGTCTCTGTGACATTTCACTCCGAGTCAGCACTTTCCGTTTCTCCTCGGCGTCTTTATTTAATTTGCTTTAATCACAGGCTACAGCAAGTGTTTAGTGATCTGTGATTCCCATGATTATTCCCTTTTCCTCCTTTCCAAGCTCAGTGTTGTGTTTAGTTATTGCTGCTCTCCTGGCCCGTTTCCAGTTTTCCATGAGCATTCACTATTGATTGCTAATGATGTGTTAACTGAGTGTATCGGGTCCCTTTATGCCCTACAACGTGCCTTGTCTGTATCTGTCGGTTTGCAAACGTTTTGGGCTTTCTAAATATTTCTCAACTTACATTTATATTAATTCTAACAAACTCGCCCACTTCTTAATATTGATGCCCTTCCTGGATTATTTTAGGAAGAGTTTATTCTCTTAGGTCACTGAATTTTGATTAGTTACATTCCCCTAGTCACTTCCTATTATGTCCCGGCTCTTTTCTTTCCAGAGTTTGTGAAAACCTTCTTAATCCCTTTAACCCTTCTGGCAAAGAGTAACCTTTGCTTTTTTCCTACAATTATTCCTAATCTATCCTTCCTTTCTCATATGTATGGTTCCTACTTTTTCTCCTCCCAGTTCAGACCCTCAAAGCTTTATTTAGTGTTTTCTAGCTCCATGTTCACTGCCTTCTTTTCAGAAGAAATCCTGCCCGTTTCCCTTGCATGTTCCCATCTCCCTTTGACACTGATGGATTCTAATATTTTCTGGGAACTCCTCATGATAAATAACTAAATAGTCTGTGATAATTACGCTGTATTTTGTTCTGTGAATTTCCTAACCTGTCTCTGCTAAATCCAGCTCTGTACTTGACAATGTTATCAAACTGACAATGTCCTCACAGTTTTCTTTGATTTCTGTCTATTGGTAAGAATTACATCCAACAAAGCTTCTCTTCTCATTGGAACCCCTATTTTCTACATCCTGCAGCTGCATATGATTTAGGACTATTTCAATGATCTCTGTTTTGACATATTCATAACAGAACAGATAATGACTAAATGCATTCCTTAATGAACAGTATCAGAAAGTTCTGACTGTGCTAAAACTTGGTATGACATTTTTTCCACCATTGTTAGACTGTAGAAAATGGACTCTATATGACAGCTGCATTCTGAACACGGATTTTTAGAAGCTTTATCCATATCTTTGACCTGTTTTGTTCTTTCTGTTCTGACTCTCTCTTTAAAAAACGTTAGCCAAGATTATGACCTTCTGGAAGCTGTAGCTAATTGCAAAGAAGTAGCTTCCATCCCCACTTGCAAGCATTGCTGAAATGTTCAAGCTTGCCCATTTTACCCCAGGTTCAGCATTTCTCTGAATTCAGCCATAAATTTTGCATTGACTGTGTATACTGGAAAACAGATGGCCCATTTTCACATTAATAATAAATATATAAAGCTGTACCTATTCTCTATCTCCATCATCACGCTCACGAAAATGATACTTTATCAGTACGTGCCATCTCTCATATAACTATCACAGGCTGTTTAAAAGCATGGGTAAGTATTATTGACCTTTTTTTTTTTTAAATTAAGGCAAAAGTATTGCAAGATAAAGCACAAAAAGTTTTCATAGGTACTCAGAGTAAAACATTTCAAAAATAACATACCTTTCCTTCTTAGAGCTATTTGGCATTGCTGTGACCCACAGAAGATATCAGCTTTGGTGTTGCCAGCATACACAACATAGTGCTCCAATACAGTCAGAAACAAACTGTGAGCAGGACTGGCCAGATACTAGATTTTTCACTTTAGTGGCCAAGCTGAACATTCAAGTAAAATTTGATTTTGGATTAACACAAAATAGAAATGCTTTGTTTCGACTAGTAAAATAAAATAGGGGGAAACATTTCCTGTTTTCTTCTAAAGAAAGTCTCATGATTCTGTTAAGAGGAAGTTGTAACCTGAAATTAAATTTCTATTTCATATTTGAATGACTTATTTAATTATGTATCTTATCGCTTTCATTAGTGAGTTCATCCTCCAAACAGTTTTTGAAAATAACATATTCCCCAGAAATTTTTTACCTGGGTCTGCTTGAGATTTCCTGCTCTAAATAGATGAGACAACCAATGCTTTAGGGAGTGGCAGTGTTCTTGGCCCCATTTTGCAGAGAAGGATCTGAGAAATTCTGAATTCAAACAATGCACCCAAGATGATGGTGTGAAATATTGCAGACAATTGATAGAGCCTTTGAGATGCTTCCAAAAGCCATGTGCCCCTCAATACTCTTGGTTCCTTTGTTAGAGACAAATGGCCCGGGCTGGGTCAATTCACTCCTCATTGTGAGGGTGGGTGGGGAAAGAAAAATTCCTTTAGAACCTGAACCTATAACACCCTCCTCCTACGTCACCTCGAGATCGGAAGTGTGTGATTAACAGGCAAGGGGCCATGTCATGTGGTGAGAGCAAGGCAGGCATGGGATGAGGCAAGTGGAAGAACCCTCTCACATGTTTGTACCTGTGGCTTCGTGTGACCAGATCCTGGTGACAGAGAGACTTTTGCTCATCTCAGAGGAGAAGCTTTGGCAGCAGGGAGCAGACTGAAGATGTGCAGATTTCACCCATCAGCTGTGGGTGAAGTACATCAGGAAAGGGCCTCCAGAGACAGGAACTGAACACAACTCATCCAATTCATCCCTCAGCATTTCAGGAGATAGGTCCCACTTCTGATTTCCCCCGATCCGAAGGTATTAGCCTTCAGCATGTCAAAGCTGTAAAATCATGAATGGGTCCATCATGCCAAGGTTCCACCTACCATTAACCAGAGCAACCTGGTCTAGTAGAAGATGTCCCTGCCCATGACAGTGGGGTTGGAACTAGAGGTCCTTGGAGGTCCCTTCCAACCCAAATCATTCTAGATTCTGTGATAAATATTCACTGGCTGTTGCACTACCTTTCTGTTGTTTGTTTCTCCTTTGTTTCAGAAAGTAAATTCTACATATTAGCTTCTTGTTGCTGATGGATGGACTCTTGGGCTCAATGCAGCACAGGCAGAGCTGTCACTCGAGGGGTGGGCACTGTGTGAAGTGCAGGGCAATGTCTCTGTGGTGGTGGCTTTAGCTGGGATGTTGGTTAGTGGAATAAAAACTTAGCTGCTTCCTTCAGGGCGACTGATCAATTTGTTTTCCTCATCTTTGCTCTTGTTGACAACAAGCTTGATGAAATCAGTCTTTCTGAAGGCAGCACGGTGGACTTGACAAATCCTGCAGAACTGCTGGAGCAGATCCCCGAGTTTGCTGAGGAGCTGATGGAGCCTGAAGATTGCTTCCCTGAAGGTAAGAGCCTGCATATAATCCCACAGTGCTGAGGCAAGAAACCTTCTCTTCTCTTACTGAACATCCCTCCACCTTCTCACCATATTGCTCTGTCTGCTTGCAGTAGTATTTCACTGGATGCACTTCATTTCTTAGATACTGCAATTCTCCAAACACACACTTAAAATCCCTTGTTTATCATTAGTCTCTGGATTTGCAAGGCAGATAAGCTCTAAAATGCTCTGCAGCTTCTCCAGTGTTAGGTATTTTTTATTCATAATTTGTGCCATAAAGGGTTTGTTGGGGGTCTTTTAAGTGTTGATTTTTCTAATTTGGTCAGTGAAGACTTTTGCTTTCCAGTATTTACACGTGGTCTATTTTGTAGAGAGCTGATCAGATGAGGATATTTCTGTTGCTTAAATGTGTACAGGCAGTTAACAGCAACTGTCTGGAGAGTTCACAAGTCCCAGGAGTTCTCTTCCTTATATTTTAAAGGTTGTCAATATTAGCACATCCAGTAGATTTCATCTGACCATGGATGTGCTATGTAAAGGGTATGTTACCTAATTAATTTAGGTAACAACAGATTACATTTACATATCTCTTTTAATACTTGAATACACCACCATTTTATTATTATTCTAACACCAGCCTGCTCCAAAACACAGGTTTAAACTTCAGCTACATCAGAAGATCTATGTTAAGTATATAAAGTAAATAACACACAAAGTTATTTTTCCTCAGAGTGAGGTCTATTCCATATCTTAGTCAAATTCCTCATTTTGCTTTAAATCTGGGTTAGGAAAACCAGGGTTAGCTGAATGCTAGTATATTCTCTTGAAAATTCAAGGATTATTATAAGTAAAAACAGAGCAGCTCAGATGGGATCAGACAGAGATGATTTGCTGGGTATATGAATGCCCCTGAAGTCAGCAAAAATGTGCATCTCTGTATCTGTGAGAAAGATGATTGAATGAGGTAAGGGAGCCCTGCAGGGCTTACAAATGTCCTTAGGATCTAAACATTTTTCTGGCAGCTCTGTTTAAAAGCAGTAGCCAAAAACTAATGCAGTTGATGGAAGAAAGCATGGTGTAACTATATGGGCCCAAACAAAAACATTTAGAAATTAGGTCTGGTGTTTTCATTCTTTCACAATGTATTTCTTAATGAGGCTAGTGAGCAGCAATCTGTGTTGTGCACTGCAAAGTGATTATGTTATAGATGCTTAAACAAGCCTGTGCTGTAAGATCAATGCTGATCAGATGCCAGTTTACAGCTTCTGAAACTCTGGTTGGCCATGGTCACCTTCCAGGTTTTTTATTGAAATTAGATAGACACCACACAACATATTCCCAGAGCAGCAGCACTTTTTAATTTCCCCGTCTTAAAATAACTAAACCTGCCTGAAATTCCATCATGCAGGACCACAATGGTACCAACCAGCTTTGTCAGGTTTTCTTCCCTGATGTCAGTGGGATGCAGAGTACCAAGATGTGCTCTTCTAGATGGATCACTGAGAGTATTTAACGAGTCTTGAAGCCGGCTCATCATTCTGGCAACAGAGAAATGTAGAAATGAAGGTGCTGTGGGCTGAAACCCAAGTTTACCTTGGGTTCCATCCACCCTTCTGGCTCCTTCACTCTTCTCCCAGAGTATGCCCACTCGTGCCTTTTGCCTTTTATTCTTATCTCTCCCAGTTCCTCACCAGTCCCTGTCCAAGTCAGGGTGTTTTCCTCCTCTCTCAGGGTGTGGCCAGCTGAGCCTTGGGTTCTAAATGGAAATTGAAGGAGAGTCTGTTCCCAGCCCTCAGCCCAGTGCATGGTGTTCAAGGTCACCGGGGATGCAATTGCAAGAGATGCCCTCCCCAACATATCTACTCTCCTTTTCTGCGCAGCATGTTCCATGCAGAATTTTTAGAGTCTACTGTGTAGGCTAAATGTGATCCCATTCCTCATAGATTTGGCAAAAATGTGTAAGCTTAATGTGATTATTCAGTTATAAAATTTCAAGTCAAAGTGTCATAAACTGAAAGTTCACATGATCCTTACAATGACATTAACATATGTTTTAATTTATGCAGAGATACAAAGTGTTTTCCTATAATTGCCTTCTATTAAACACTTCCCAGTATTTTTACCCAAACTCACGAGTGCAATTAAACCTCATGCAGTTGTCACTTCAGTCTGGTTACAAACCAACTAAGCCAACAATAGTCTAGTTAGCTAAGATGACATGGTTATAAAGTACTAAAATGGAGATATTGAAGGGCATGCATTGGCCAAGTTTATCCAGTGTTGCCTTTACTGGCTTGTAATAAGGAGGTATAACAATTTTTGGTGTATTTGGGGAAATGATCAGTTAATATTTGTGAAAGAAGGAGATCAGATGAAGAGCGAGAGGGAAAGGGTTAATTTCTTACCTTGTTAGCTCACCAGCTATCTAAATTCAAACTATGACATTTCGAAACACATCCAGCATAGGTTATGTCCTGGACAAATATGTTCCAGATTCAGTCCCCCTTTACTCAGATAACAAAGGCTACGAAGATAATGCATGTTCTTGAAATAGTTGCTGAAAGTTTGCTGAGGTCACAGTTTTCCGGGAGTTCGGTGACCCAGATAAGCCATAGGTCGCTTTTCTTGGGGAGACTTGTTAATGTGTTATCATCTCAAAATAGCCTTGATTAGGGTCAACAGGGAACATTCTTGGGTCAGGAAACGTGAAGGCAAGGTAGGGTCACAGTGCTGGCAGCTAGCAAGTATTGCTGGGAAAAGCCTGATAGAAATGGAGAGGCCATTCCTGTTGCCAGTTGATGGGAAAGCAACATCTAGCCAATGACAGCTACTTGGGTACTTTTTCCTCCAGATGCCTTGCAACACTCCACTTCTGTTACCTCCATTGGTATGTGTTCTCTGCATGAAAAATTGCTATGTTTGGACACTATCCTCTGTGTCTCACAAAAGGTCATCCAAAGAGAGCCCCCTGGCCCCAGTGTGCTCCTCTCTCCCAGACCCTAATAGGAGAAAGTTCTCACCGAGTCCTTAAGCGTAATTCCCCAGACACAGCCCGCTGGCAAAGGTTTCAGGGGAATATCATCCCATGGTCATGCGGGAATGAGTTACCTTTCTCAATGCGCACTCGGTCGCAGCTCGTGACACCAAAGGCACCCAAAACCATCTTCTTGTGACCATGTAGGAACAATTATCGTGGCTGGAAAATGCCGTGCGCTGAAGTGAAGTCCCTCTGTTTAATGGTGGGATCTGTGTCACGCCCTTCCCAACCGTGGTTAGGGAGAAAAAAGTGAAGAGAAATAAAAATATGACATTAAACCGAATAAATCTAAACAGAGGTACAGGGACTGCCAGTAGGTGATGTTTAAAAGCTGTGGAAAACCAAACCAAGCCCAACAAACTATGTTAGTTGGCATCCTAGGGAAAAAAAATCATGGAAGCAACCCAAGTTTTAAAGTATCTGTGTTGCTTTCCTCTAGACACAATACCTGGGATACTGTGTATTTTCCCATCAGCAAAGGCATGCTAGTATTTTGTTACATATCATTTTCAAGCATCCTAAGACTCTTACACTCTTATTACATTTTCAGAATTAAATTGATAGAAGTTAGTATACCATTATTTGTAGTGAGCTCCAAATCGATAAGTTTTAAGGAGAGTAGCAGCGATAAACAAGAAATGTATCCTTGTTAAGCCCTTGGAAGAGTAAAAACACCTGGCAGGCTGTGGCATTGTCAGATGCTCCCTTGGCAGCACCCAGTTTCAGTACATGAGTAAAAACTCAAATCTCCGTGTGTGTCTCCAGCGCCCAAATGCTGGAGACAGTGATTTCAATCTCACCTATGTTAGCCCTGGAACTGCACACTACAAAACCCAGGTGTGAAGTCATAGAATTAGAGGAAGAGAATGGTTTTGGCTGAAAGGAACCTTAAAGATCATCTAGTTCTAACCGTCTGCCATGTGAGTTAGTAGTGGGGCCAGAAAAAAAGAGGTAAATAAGAAGAGTCTGGAGAAATCACATTCCCTCCAGCATGAGGAGACAGTTGTGGTCTTTCAAAGGGGCTACAGCCGGATTTGTTTTCTTGCCTATCCATACCCAGCTAGCCAGACCAGTCATTAGAAACTCAGCTTGGTGTATATATACATGTTATAAATGTCTACCTACTTGAGTTTATGCTGAGGAATCTGTATGTTGTGTCAAACCAAGCAATGCTGTAACCATCATTCGAAGCTAAGCAAAATACTGTTTTGTCCTAAACATGGATGTCCCAATAATTGAGAACTCTTGTATAAAGGTAATAACAAAATTGCTGCAGTTTGAAACAAAGTACCAGACTTACTGGGCAACAGTATAGAAGAAATTAATTGGTGTTCTTGACTTATTGAAGAGAACTAGCAGACCAGTCCATCCAAATCATAGCTAATAATTTTATGAAAATTTTGGTGTGAACAAGCAGTGGATTTGTAAGGTCTTTACCCATCAGCTTAAAATTAATAGGCTTGGCTGTCATGGATTGAGAAGGAAGAGTTTACAGAATAACTCCCACATTTACAAAGGGATTTTTTTCCCAATGCACCAAAGTAATGCAATCAGGTCTAAGAGCACCGAGATAGAATGCACCAGGTTAGAAAATGTCAATATGGAACCAAAGGAATATTAACACAAAGTTATTGTACATTAAATTCCTCCTGCCTTTTTGTTTTCCTTAGGACAGTTGTGTATCATTGTGGCAGATGTTTACATAAGAGGTTTAAGACATATTTTAATCTTCAGTTTGTGATTGTGCAATAGGATACCTAAGTGACCGAAGGGCCCATTTCCCTTGTTATCCATACAAACAAAAAGTAAATAACATCATGGTATACTTATGCATTTGAAAAAGTTTCTTGGTAAATAGGTCTCTATTTCATGAGAAATAGTATGTAATGTTCAAATATGAATTAAAAACAGATATTGTTCTTGGACAAGTTGGCCACTGATACAGCTCAGAACAGCTTCATGGATTTACCAGTAAATAATTCAACACTTGGGAGGGACTTTTTCTGCCACTCTATGTTTCTGATGGGCAAAAGGCTATGGTGAATATGATTCAGTTTGCTCTCAAAAAAGATGCAGCCCAACATGAATTCAAATGGCAAGACTAAGCCCTGAGTAAATCACAAGGTGATCAGCTTTTTCTGCACAACCCAATCCCTACCTGTAGTGATCCCAGGGGTGATAGTACAACTCTGTTAGACAAGGCAAGCTCAGTAATGGTGTCATAAGAACTATGAAAGGGTTTATTCCTGCCTTGATATTTGCTGTGCTAAAAGTGTTAAGAAATGGTTTTCCTCATGAGAATAAAGCAGCTTCCTAAACAAGAAGCTGGGCTTGGCTGATTATCTGCCTTATTATAGAAGCTGCTGGAGTTAGGATTGTTCAGACCCCCACTAGGTCATGACTTAACATAATAATTTTGACTTCACAGAAATAAAAAAAAAGAAATTTAAAAAGAGCAAACAAAACCCCCCAACCTATTAGATTACCCACCAAGGTCAGGTAAACTTTTTTGTTGCTTAGCTAAAGATTCTAATTGAACACATAAACTTGGGTCAAGGTGACCAGAGCAGTAGGCTACCAACATTGCAAGAGTTCAGAAAAGCACAGGCATGAAAGAACAGTCAGTGAGGAAAAGTCAGGAAATTTGAAAAGAAAGAGATGTTTATTATATCGTTAGAAGACCTGTTTGTGACCACTTCTC
>VXAU01001433.1:108517-125317 GCA_013399695.1 Formicarius rufipectus | reverse complement strand
CTTTTTTTGCCCCCTTTCTCTTTTTTTTTTTTTTTTTTTTTTTTAAGTCATTTCCATGTCCTTTTTCACTTTGATTTATGAATAGTTAAAAGTAGCATTTCATCTGAATTGCAACCAGCATGATTATTCATGGAAGTGCTACTTGACATTAGTAATTGTATCAGAATCTGGTCTAAACATTTCTGAATTGGGCCCAATCAAAAGTATGGGATTTAACAGCACTGTGATTTGGGGCTGACTCATCTGAGAAACTGTTTTGGATTTTTCAAGGTATTACTCTCAGTAACTAGGACTCTTTTTTTTTTTTTTTTTAGTTTGAAATTGCATGAAAGCCATCAAAGAGCATAAAAAATAAATTAAGTGGTGCTACCTGGCTTTCTATCTTTAAAAATACCACTTTGTACCTGTAGACTATATGCTGGAAGCTGACTGAATCAGTAATAACCTGTTTTAACAGTTTCATAAGTATTTTTCATCACAAATGAAGTGACCTTGGAACACACAGTGCCCTGCTCATTAGTATTTAATATGAAGGTGATCCCCTAATTTTAGCTATGTCTGGGCTCAGGTAATCATATAGGCTCCCTGTGCAGTGAAATGACAGAGGCAAACTCCTCCAGGGAATGATTCATCCAACTGTCATACAATGGGGAAAACCACTTCCTGGGAGACCCTAACCTTTTCCAACAGTATTTAAAGAGCATTGATGCTCTGTGAAAGCATGACAGAGCATGCCATGCCTGTTACTACCTGAGCCTGGGCATTCATTTAAGAGGCTAAAAAGCCAAGTATCCATATAGGAAGTAACTTAGGAGAAAAGAGTGAAAAGTTTCTGTACAAATGTTTTAAGTTAGGAAACAAAAAAAAAAGCTGATTTTTTTTCCAAATTAAAATTTGTTGTTAAAACAATACAGACTCAATGACAGTTAATTTTACTAGGAGCAGAGGCTACTTCCAGTGCTTAACATGAGAAATTCACAGTCACACAGTGAACAACCTGCTCAATAGACAGTTCACATAATAAGTGGGGGATCTGATCCCAAGTCTTTGGTCTTCCTGATCCAAGGCTGAGTTGATAATTAAGTGGATGGTCTACCTGAATATAAGCACAGAGTGTGAATCAGATACCTGAAAGATGGTGATCACTGTCCTGGTTATGGAGTGAGAAATAGTTCAAGAGTTTCCTGGCAGCACTGCTGAAAGGATGCAACCAACAGCTCCTTCTGTCTTGTTGTGCTGGTGGGATTATACTGATGGGCTTCTCTCAGCACAGACAAGAGCTTGTTAACTCAGATATGCTGGTCCCAGGCAGTATTACATTCTGAAGTCTGTTCCATGTACCTACTTCCTAAAGTATCCCCAAACCACATGCATTACCACTTATGAGCACCGTAGTTGTTTTGGCAAAAAGTTGTTTTGGCCTTGTCTTGATTCTTTAGTGTTTAGGATTGAAGTGCTTAGAAGAAAAATACTTGCCTTTGCTGAAGTGGTACCTAAGCACTAAAGAGACAGAGAGCTGGTTCTTCTCTCAGAATTATGTGTTTCTCAAATAGTTTGATTAATGTATTTTTACTGAGCCCAGAACTTCTCTGAGTTCCAGAACAGTGGTAAGCTGGCAACTGGTTTGAGTCTGTGTGATGCAGGCATTTAGAGGGCAGTTAGTTACTTGCATCATGGTCCCATTACCTTTTCATGAATGGTTTACTGTCCCATTAGTCCTCACTGAAACCTCACACAGCCAAGAGCATACAACTAGCCAAAATCTCAGAAACGTGAGGGGAAGGGGAGTTTTGCGGGTGGTGAATGTTTGAAACATCCTACAGTTCTGCTGCTCCGTAGCAGGGATCTGGGATAATAAAAACTCACAGAAAATGCCAGAGGACCACAGCAGCTCTCTTTCTCCTGGCAGAGTCTACTCCTAGCACAGCCCCACTTCCAACTTCTTGGGAATTCTGGCATCCCAGGAGCTGCACTTGATCTCCTTGCTTATCACATGCAGCTCCAGCGCCTGAGTTATGCCACCTTGAATTAGCAGCACCTGCTGTCTGTGTAACCTTGGCACTCACCCTCTTTCCTTCCCAAAATGCCTTGCCTAAATACTATTTCTATTTGCAAAAACATTGCATTGCATCACTGTGGTGAGACGTCCTGCCTTATTACTTCTGAGCAGTTGCTGTGTGCTGCAAGACATGTTGGTGACCTTGGCCACCTTTCAGCTGTTGGCCCCTGGGTTTTTCTCTTTTAATGGGGTTGATAAACCTCCATAGTTAAGTCTCTGTCTACATAACACGTGGATTAAATACAGGGTAAAAAGCTTGATTTTTGAAAATAAAGTAGTTTCTGAGGGTGATTCTCATCAGCAAGTGTGACATTCGAGTCAGGTTATCTGACCTAAGACTGACTGGCCAGGACAATTCCTGGCTACCAAGGTGTCCTCTCACACCATTTTAAGCTGTTACCCAGCACAAGGCAATGCACATGGTGTTTTTTAAATGGAAGACATGGATCTGTTCGTTACCAATGACAGCATCTTTTTGATATAACAAATGAGTGTTGCTAAGGAAACTGAAAAAGGCCATGGTCTTGCCTATCAGAAATCCTTGTGTGCTCCCCATTATGACCACAGCATTTAACTGTCGCAGAATATTTGTAACTGAGGTCAGAAAGTGCTGAAGCATCAGTGGGGAACCTGCTATGGACCAGATATGTAAATTTCTGTGACATCAAGGGCAATTTAACTGCCTTAATATATTCCAAAGTTGTTCTAATGTCTCTTCTTTAAGCTAATGAGAGTCCAAGAGATCAAAATCTATTCCTGCTTTTGCTGCCTGAGTCTCTTTAGTGCATTTGTCCCATCTGCACTGTAGCACCTCCTCCCATCATCTTTCTTTCTTCAGATTGCCATTTTTGATCAGTAATTCCAGTGGCATCATCGTACAAAAAGGATGTGGAAGCTATCAGTAATATCCTTCTGGAGTCATTAGTCCTGATCAGGAGTGCTGCCTGAGCTCAGCTAACACTCTGTGAATGACCTGGGGCGCTTGTGACTCATGGCCAATATATTCTGTATCACAAAAATCAGTGGGAGAAATCACTGGAACACATTTTAAATGATTTTGAATGGATTTTAATAGAGTGAGGGGGGAAAATGGAAGGCAGAGTAAAAGGGGTTTGTGAGGGAAAAAAGGGAGGAAAGACATCTTGGAGCAGCTTGTTGTGGAAAGAAGTCATGTTTAGAAGTTTCTTGTTGCAGCTTTAAGAACTAAAATGTCTTCTTTAACAATTTCTTTGTTATTGTTTTACTTCTTTACAGTTTGTGTGCGATTCTTCCCGTGCTGTTCAGTGGACATCACAAAATTTCCAGGCAAAATTTGGTGGAGGCTGCGAAAAACCTGCTACAGAATTGTCGAGCACAACTGGTTTGAAACTTTCATCATATTCATGATCCTGCTGAGCAGCGGAGCCCTGGTAAATGGCATAGCATTTCCTAGCGGGTTAAAAGTGGGTATGGCTCTCAGTGTTCTCCAGTTTACCTGTCTCTAAATACTTCTGAGCCCTTACTGGTCATTTCTCAAAGCAAATTGTGTTTGGGGCTAAAAAGAGGGTTTAGCGTTTCTGGTTTCACCTGCCTTTACTATACAGTGGGGAAATTTCTTTTATTATAGCATAAAACTATGACTTATACATGTTTTGAAAACCAAAATCTTAAGGAAGTCTGTGTGGGAAAATTTTCCATCATTATTACTTCAGCATCCCATAACTGCTCCATGCGAGTTCCCATCTGGAGACTTGTACTTTGCTCCAGGGTTGGCTTTTCTTTCTCTTTTTTTTAATTTTTTTTTTTTTTTTAGCACATTCTGTAACCAGCTAATCAAAATCATAAAAGACACAGACGGCACTGATTCAGTGCTGCCCATGGAGCTAGTGGGTGCCTGTATTTATGTTTTGAACACATCTTAGTTTAACCCACTCTACCTTCCCTGCACAGGTAACTCCGGTTTGCATCCAAGTGAACATTGTTTGTATGGAAACTGATTGGTAACTACACAGGATTCCGACAGGAGATCCTCTTCTCCTGAGATCCCACTGCATACTGGGATTATCTTCTTTGTTTTATCAGAGATGTATTCACAGAGATGGCAGCATATATTTATGTTTTTCTTTTACATGTCAAGAAGTTGGTGGGATTTCTCCCAGGCTTTTATCCTGATGTAGAGCAAAGACATAGTTCAAGAGTTCTCCAGGCCTTGGCCTGGTGGTCACCAGTCTTCTCCTTTGTAATAGAGTAAGACATCCACCTACTAAATTTACAGACAGTGCCGTGTTTGGACAGGTTATCCCTGTATTTCTGGAGGTCAGAATTAACTTCAGCCAAAGAGATGAAACTGCCTTAAATAGTAATGCAAACATCACCTTAGAAAAGTGCCTGCTCCACCTCAGCAGCAATAATCACAGGCAGAAAGGCATGATGTAGGATGATGTCACACAGCAGATTTACTAAAAGAGATGGAGAGAAGAGCAGGTAAGAAAGGGGATAGACCAAACTACATCAAGCACCACACAAAAGCTGAACACCCCACTGGGCTGTATAAATTGTCATGCTCTTCCACTCTACTTGGCATCAAGGAGGCCTCAGCTGGAGCACTGGCTTCAGCTCTGGGCACTGCACTTTGGGAAGGACATGGGCTAATTGAAGAAACTCCAGAGGAGAGCAGCACAAATTATCAGTGGCCTAAAAAAAAGAGGAAAACACAGAAGTACTGGATTTATGTAGTTTAAAGAAATTCTCCACAGGGAGGCAAAAATGTGGAAATACATAAATGTTGATGGAAAATGGAAAGTAATGGACTGTTCTCCAGGTCCATCAGGGCTGAAATTTCATTCAGGGGATTTTATTCTATTACGAAGAGTAAAAGAGGTTGTAAAACTTGAGTAAATAGTAGGCTGCTGAAAATTGTCACAGCTTTGCCGAAATCAATGGAGTCTGACAGGTTTTGCACCAGCTTGAGAATCAGAATGATAATTTTTGAACACATTTTAAAGGGGGAATGTTGCTTGCTATAATACACTTTAGACTAGTACCCTTCCTTGCATATGTAATTAAAAGTGCCTTAGATACTGAACACTGCAATATAAACCTCATTTAATTTTCATTGCACGCATTCATTTAGTTTTTGTGAATTTCAATTTAGCCAATGCAGTTCTGTATAAGGGCAAATTATCCTGTATCTTCTCACGTATCGGCACTGCGCTTCAGTATTTGGCCTATAAATGTTGGAGGCAACACATAACTTTTTTCCTCTGTTATTCTGGGGTGAGTTCTTCCAAAAACTGAGCTCATCTGGCTATGTCCCTAGTCACAGTAAGTTCTTAAGGGAGAAGAGCTATATACACCCTTAAGCCAGTATATATTTGTGTATGGTAGTTAAACCATCAGAATATACCTATAACTTCTTGCAAAGGATCCAAAAACCTTCCTCAAGCATTTAAGCCATAAGCACCCAAACTGAAAGCCTATTTTTTAATAGTAATTGTGGATAACTGCAGGTATCCTGCCTAACTCTTTTTTAACACACAGAGCAAAGCAGAAGAAATAACCCTTCTTGATGTTTTATATTGCAAAGATTTCATCCATTGTCACCATGAAAAAATAAAATGCACCAGAGTTTTGCCATTTGGGTAAATCCACAGCTTGTCCAGAAGTGCAGAAGTGTTCAGGTAGCATGTTTTTCATCCCTTAATAAGCTGCTTTCTGACTCACAATGTGCTTTTAGTAGACAAAACACAATGTACTTTTGGACAAGTTAGTAGAAAATAGAAGAGCAAAGGAGGGAGAGGAGGAAATCACTTTAAATAGTTTGTTGTTATTTTTGCAGTAATTGCAAAGTACAGCAGTCATCTGACAAAGTGAGTGAGCCCCTACGAGAAGTGATAAACTCCAATCTGTGCATTGTTTTCTGTGGCTTTCTCCAACAGCTCTTTCACACCCTTGAAATATCATTTTTGAAGGCAAGATAGGAGACAGAGTTGCAGTGAAAACGTCACCCCAAAGTGTGGGGACAAATGGACAAGCTTTGGCACAGGCTGCCAAAGCTTTCTTGTCAGTTTAATTACTGTTCCCTGGCAGGCAAACGAGCAGTGTGACTGCTTGAGTGACAAGTACCACACTTCTTGTATCTCCAGGCACTGGGTGTTTGCTAACTTTTTGAAGTTCGTCAGAAAGTAGGTACAGATCTGGAAATATGTAAATGCAGATAATCCAGATGATTGGCACAGACCCTCTCAAATAATGTTGTTTCTGGCTGCCAAGTTCTCTGGGTCACACGCTGGGATGGGAGTAATGTGTCAAAGCTTGGGTTAGCCAGGTTTACAGGGGCTTGGGAGCAGCTTGTGTGACAGCAGTGGCAGGAGTAGCTTGGGAAGCAGATCATAACTCGACTTAGGAGCCCTAAAACAGGCCATATATAGACAACCCTCACACTATGATCCTACAGTTTATTTGCCATACATTATAAGGTGAAGGCTAAATCATGAAGCAGCTTTATTTGCTTTCTTCTTGGAGGCATATTGGTCTATACCTTAAATATTTAAAAGGGGTTATTAAGTTGCTTGTATTTGATAAAGAAAGTCCTTTCATGATGCCCTGCATAAGATTAGCTAGAGAGACAGATGAGATGGGGAGATAGATACCTTGACCTTTAAAACATTATTGTTCTGTTAAGTGAATAATAATGAGCGTTTCTTGAGGCAGATAGCTGTAGCTACCTGAAATGTGATGACTGAACAGAAGCCAGAGAAGTCCTGTACTCCGTAACACAGGCAGCTTAATAACCCAATTTGTCATCATTAGCAGTAAGATCTATTTGGCTAAATGTAAGAGTCATATTCTGACTCCTAAATATAGACATCCTGTGCCCTGGGACATCTGAGGTGCCCAGATAGCAGTGGCACAGCCAACAGGAGCTGAGGCAGGATGTTCTTGGGCAGCTTGGGGTGGCACTCTGCTCACAGATTCACACTCCCAAATTCAGGGTGCATAAGCTCTTCATACGCCCAAAGGATGCCCAGGCAGCACAGCCAGTGGAGGCTGGAGAGAGGTAACTAAGCTTGTGTTCATTAAAAGGGAAAACTGAACAGCTCTCTCTTAGGTCAGGGTCAGTCCTGTTTGTGCCTAAGCCCTCTTTCTGATTGTAACATCAAAATATGTCATAAATCACAGACAGAACATGATATCTTATCAAATAAAGACTTGCAGTGTAACACCCATACTTTCCAACATGGCTGAGAAGTTATTAATCAATCCTTTGTATTTCCAGGCCTTTGAAGATATTTACCTTGAAGATCGAAAAAACATAAAAGTCATGCTGGAATATGCTGACAAAATATTCACTTACATCTTTGTCTTGGAAATGCTCCTGAAGTGGGTGGCTTATGGCTTCAAGAAGTATTTCACCAACGCCTGGTGCTGGCTGGACTTCCTTATTGTAGATGTAAGTATCATTTTGGAACTACAATGCTTCTCATGTTGGATTTTGTAATGGGTGAGAACATGTTGCTAAGTTTGGGAGCTTTGCGTTTGTGAATTGACAGCTGTCACTCCAACTCTGAGCACCAGCCCTAGGCAAAGCTCAAAGGAGGTCTCGGTATGTAACTGTGCATCCCCAGGAGCTGGAGTGCCAAAGCAGAGAGGAGCTCTTTGTGTCGTGACGTAAAGGTGTCACCCTGCTAATCTGAGACGCATCCCCTCTCGTCCCTGGGAATTCGCTCTTTCTTTTAGCATTTAACATCTCCTTCCACACTCCCAGGAGGCCCAGGGTCCAGTTACCTCCAGCTGCTCCACACATGACCTCAACACACAAGTCTTTCAGCAGATTAGAGAAGCTGTCCTTGGCGCAGCTTCCCGGCGAGGCTGCCAGCAGCACGTAACAGTATGTTCAGTACTGTCTCCCAACTATTCACCAGTGAAGGAGTCCAGAAGAAGGTGTGAATAGTCCTCTTGGCAAAGTGACTTCACTATTACAAAACGTTACAAAACACTCCAAATCCTTGAAATACCGCAACACTCAGTTCTCCTGATTTAGGGATAGTCATTAAAAAGTGATAGCTGACCACAAGGGTGCTCTTACCCCAGGAGTGTTGCTACTACCAGGTTTGTCTCCTCCAAAGTTTCACATTGAATTCATGTGGGATCTGCCAAATTTGGAAAAGGTCGACAACACCACATCCTCCAGATGAAGCTTAACATTTCATCGCAGCGTATCAACAAGGAGGCAATTATCTCCCTAAGGCCATTTCATATTGGTTTGAGGTATTAGTGTGGGAGGCTGACAGAGCTTTGCCATGATTATGTAACTTATTAAACTTCAGACAAATTATTTTTCCCCATTTTACATCTGAACCTTGACTTGGAGGAAGAACTGCGCTTTTTTTGGCCCCAGTCCAGGAGAGCACTTCAATGGGACAATCTACTTGTTTGAAGTTATGGACATGTCTAAGTGCACTGCTGGATCAGAGCCTTTGGAAGCTCCTCCAGAGCTTTAATAAATTGATTTATGAAAAGTAAATTCTTTACATAAATTGTAGGTCATAAATCCGTCTTTGCATACATGCTTGGAAGCCTCTTAAAGGGAAGGCACTCATTTTTCTCAGATTAGCTTCAGCAGAAGGGAAAGGTTTGGTTTAATTATCTAACCACAAAATTGGAAACCACCTATTCCTAAGTTATAGCCCAGCCCTGAAATCTGCCCTTGCTGTGGTTTAGAACAAGGGACATAGCTTTTCTTTTCTGGTTTCTCCATCTGCAAAATAGGACTAATAGGACTCACCTAAAGTATTGTATGGGCTTCCAGAAATTTGTTATTGGAGTTACTGTTTCAATGAGCTTCTGAAGACTAGAAGGGCTGGGTGAAGGCTGAATGTTGTGACAACCGTAAGTCAGGGTCTTTGTGACAGCATCAACAGTTTGCACAGTTAATTCACTGAAGCAGTTTGGAGCTCTGCTGCATCATTAACAGTTTGAAACGAGTTCCACACTTGTTAGAAACACATACTTTGTAGCATGACATCTCATTAGTACCAGAGTAAACCAAAACTAAGTCAGATTCTCTCCTCCCTGTGGAAAATCCCCCTTGCAAGGAGAGACACACAAAAATGCAAAGTCTGCATGTAACGCCAAATATTAGCTACATGTTTGCCTTTAATGATGGAGTTTATGATTACAGTGACAGTTGCAGAGGCACCCACAGATGAAAGAGGGAACATGGGACCCGGGGAATCCCCTTGTCCCAAAAAAATAAGTCTCAGAGCCTTCTTACTGATCCCGAGTGTTTTATTTTCTTAACCCATGTTTTAGTGTCCCACTCATATTTAAATATTCCTTTTCTGAGATTTCAATCCAACCAGAAAGTTGCTGCACCCTTGAGTTGGTTTGGTTATTGATTGACTCTAGGCCATCACTTGCTCTTTAGTGTTCCCAATGAATAAAGATTTTCCCCATGTTCCATTCTTTCCCTGAAAATATTTTCCCAAATGCAGATTATGAGAACCTGGTACTATATTTTTAGCAGGTTTAACAGATGCTTTTCTCCTGCCCTATTGCTAACCCACCCTGCCACTCTGAATTGGCACAGTAACATCTACCATTTTTCCAGCACACTTTTTATTTCAATTTACATTTTCTTTTTGGTCCTTTGAGAACTAAATCATTGCAACTGAGCTGCAGAAGGGAGTGAATGGGTGAATTAGCTGCTCCAAAAGAAGCAGATGAACCATTTGTCTGATTTTCTCAAATTTATTTGTTTAAAATTATTCACTTAAAAATTCCTGATCTGCAAATTATTCATTAGTGGTTTGGTATTAGTATTCAAAATTCAAGCTGCAATGGTTGATTTTTGATTGGACATGTGAAACCATCTCTCATCTGTGTTTTCTAATTGTACAAATGCAACTCAGAATCTATTTTCTGCTTTGAATAATTCATAAAACCAGCTCCAAATTTGAAAGTATTCACTATTCGAAATGGGATTTGAACCCAGAGGGGGAATAAGTGTATTGCTGCTGAATTATAATTTTTTTAATTTTTTTTTTCATCCTGCCTTTTGAGAGACCTTTGACACTGATTTGGGCCAGTGGAACAACAAATACTCCATATGACAGTTGTGGGTTAATAAAGACAATTCTGTCTTGCAATGTGTAATCATCAAAACACACAGTAATCCACAAACAGAGAGTTGTTTTTGCGGGTGTAGAATCCCTGAAGGATGATGTCTGATAATGGGCTCCTCAGCATCTCAAAGAAGTGTGCTAGTGTAGCAAAACCATAAGAAAGCACTTTCACAAATATTGTAATATAATAAAGTCCTGTCAATAACACTGGTAAAGATTTGTTTGGGAAGAAAGGAGAAAGGGTTAATCAAGACACAAAATACAGACTCATTTCAACTTTGAGCACATGGGAAAGATGCCTTAGATGTCTGCTGGAATTTGGATATACCGAACAAACATCATCAACATGCAGACATACATTTTACCTCCCTGCAGAAAAAAAAAAACAAAACAAAACCCAAACAAAACAAAACCAACCCAAAGAAAACCCCCAAACAAACCAAAAAAACCCAAACCAAACAAAACAACACACACACAGAAAACAAACAAAAACTAAAACCAAAACCCAAACGAAACAAAACAAAAAACGAAACCAAACCAAACAAAAAACCCAAACAAAACAAAACAAAAACCAACCAAACAAAAAACCAACCAACACAAATAAAACCAAACAAAACCACAACAAAAACAAAAAAATTAAAAAAAAACATATTGCTAAACATAACCTCCTTCTACACTGCAAAGACCACGTCTCTGTCCCCATGGATTGCAGTGGTGGGCACTCAATCCACAGCATTTCAAATCAGGGAAAAGCAGAGACCGCAGTATGTCAGTGCACACAGATACAAGTGTAGACAAGCATCAATATCACTGTTAGGAATGGTATTTATGCACAATCCTCTCTGCTAGGATGCAAAGGCAAATATTTTCACAAAATATAGATATTTTGCAAGCATCCATACAAGTGAAACCTCTTTGTACAAAGCAGATTAAATGAGAAGCTTGAACTTGGTTAGAGAAGGAGATGCAGGGCATTCAAAGTGAATGTTTATAAAACTGCTTTCAACCAGGCCTGTCCTGCAACAGGAAGACAGTTGGGGTTTAAAAAAGGGGCACACTGGTATCGTGTTTGATGTTCCTTTCAATTGTTTCCTCTGACCTATAAATATTATCTTGAGCTTATCTAGTTTGAGCTTCAGCCAATTAATTCTGAGCTCTGTCCCAGTCTCTGCTGACAGCAGATGGATTATTCCATTGTATGGTCTGCTTGGGAGAGGCATCAGTCTGGAGCTTAGCATCATTCAAAGACTGGAGGTGTTACAGTCAACAGTTTCTTCACTCGCTGCTGATGCATTGAAGGCAGAGGTGGGAGACTGGAACCCTACAGAAGCTGTCATGAGAAAGCTCATGGGAAAGGGATGTGAAGTCCCGACTCATTAGCAGCAATGCCCAGAAAAAAAAAGTCACAGCCAATTTTCATTGCATATGGCATTCACAGAAAAATCCTCTTAAGACACTACTAATGTCATCACTCTAGAAAAGTCCATTATCACAAATCCATCATCTCCATTGCAGCTCTTGGGTTCAATTAATTGACCAAAAGTTAGTCCCGATCCAGGATTAAAAACAAAACAACCCTGATTGTCATGTACTGATTACAGAGATGAGGCATGATGAGAGTTTCTCCACCAGTTGTTTCCAAGATTATCCCATCTTTCAAGACTTGATACTTGCAGAAAGGTATTTTCTTAAGCAATTGCTTTTTTAGGGATGTTGGCAGCCTCCTTCCTCTCCAGCCATCTCCAGCAACAGGTGGTCCTTGCACCATGTCCTGTAGCAGGGAGGGGAGATCATCTCTAACTCTTCATTTTTGACTTGATGCCCCACCAGTTTCTCTCCAGCTGAACCACCAGGCATAAAGATTGCTCCTTCTATCCCTTTTCTGAGACAGCTGGCACTGGTGCCATGAATCCAGGGGCTCGCAACAGCTTTGGGTAGGGTATCTGGCTGCAAAATAGTTGAAGTAAGGCTAAGCAATGGATTTGAAGGCCAGACATCTCAAATCAGTTATTCAACAAGTCCACTAGGCAGGATTTTGTATTTTATGGAAGTAAAATGATATTTTTCACTCTCCACAATAACTTTTGTGAATGGTTCTAACACAACCTGTTTCTGGTGTTTGCCCGGAGCTGCTGAGTTTGTACCTAGGCATCTGTATTCCCCAGTGAGCAGCTTTCCAAATTCCCTGTTTGCTGTCAGATTTTCTGTTTGCTTGTTTAAGGACTGCTCACGGATATTCAGTCTTGACATGCACCATCATTTGCTCTGAACACTTGAGCAAAACTAAAGCATTGTATTTTCCAAGAAAGTTTCCTGGAAAGCACTTGCTCTAAGATTTCTGCTTTGGATACTTCACTGTCAGACAAGTTAAGAAGCAGCTAATAATCCCTGAGTCTGAGATGAAAATTTTAAAGCAGTCTTTCTACCCCTAGTTAAAAATGGAATTGAATTAAACTATGCCCTTGTGTTGGATTGTCTTTAAGTGACAATTAAAAACTTGCTGTGTGAAGTAAATATTGATGGCTTATGATTACTGTAATTGTTTTTTTCCATCTGTATTCCCAGTTGATTAACAAGGTGATTTCTGTTTGCTGTACCAGTAATTACACAATCTGCTGTAATGAGTCGTTCCCAAACAGCACAGAAATCCAATTTGTGTTCTTGGGAAATTACCCTAAAAGCATGTGAATTTCATCTAGTTTCTGTTTGAAAAAGCACACAGGAGCAGAATGACAAAAACACAGTCAAGGCAAATTTAAAATTATATGGCTTGTCACTTGGAGGACAATCTTAAGAGTGAACTTATTAGTGTGCTCTGTGAGTTGTCAAAAATTCCATGGGTACAACAGGGTATTATTACTCCAGAGTTCACTTTTGGACTAGTTCTTTTCCAGTTCCTCAATGCAAATGTGCATGTGGGATTTTTAAAGATGTCTTAATGCACATTCTTCTGAACCCCTCTGATAGCATAAACATCCCAGATAACTATTAGGCATGATATTCCCCCTTCAGAAGCCAGGGAGCCTGGTTTTGAAGAGAAAACAAAAATAGGAAGAAGGAAAGGAAAAATGCCTGTTTACTATATATTGGCTAATTCGGAATAAGTGGAAAAAAAAATTCCACATGAAGAAGATGAGATAAGTGGTTTTAATGTGTGTTAGCAGGTCAGCCGAGGCTGTAAATCTGCCTTCTGCCACCCCACTCTTTATCTCTGCATAACACATGAAAAAACATCCAAATGTCTGGTCTTATCTTGGTTTGCACCTCATGTTTGTTACCACATAGATGCTAAAAGGGGAGCAACTGGGCTTTGCCAAGTGGAAGCACAAGCTCAGTTTCAGACAAGGCACAGCAGGACAAAGCACACTGCAGCTGGAGGAAAAAGGATGGCAAACGCAGGTGAGGAGAAAAGTCCACAGTAAGCCTAGTTTACTGCCTGCCTACACCTTGCAAAGTGGTTGGGACATGAATAATTACTGCAATTACTGAAGAATTTCAATTACTGAGGGAGAACTTCAACTTTCACAAGTGGTGCAAAAAACCCCATCTCAACTCAGATTGTGCTCAGCTGGGTTTACCAAACATTTTTGTTTCTTGAAGTTATTTAAAGATGCAGCATGTTTCAATGTCCTTTTTTAGAAGACTATGCTTAAAAAGAAAATAATGAATAAAATCCTGGAGTTCTTGCATGCAGCTTGCTTGGCCCTTTCCATCACTGTGAGTGTAGCAGCCAAATTCCATATACAGTGATTTTCTCCCTTTCATGGAAGATCAAGAGCTGGAAGAGACACATAGACTGTACTGGACAGTCCAGAGTCCCACATACCCTGTAGGTGGATTGTCCCACAGTTCCTCTCCCTGATGACCAGCACCTTTGAAAGATCAACTTGCAGACCAAAAACTGTCTTCCCACCACACTTGTAGCTTCATCCAGGATGGCCAGCTCAAGGGACTGGGGTCAGAAGGAGGGAAAAGGATGAAGCGAAGGGAGAGAAGCAGCCTGGAGAAGGGCAGGGATTCCTTTCAATGGGAGAGAGATCAAAGGAATCGGGATGAAACTTGAAAGCTGTGCTCTAGTGGTGCAGAGGCTTTGTGCTGGCTGACTTTGGGGTGTTTTGTGCTAAGCCAAATGAAGACTTCTACTTGTGGTTGTACTCCTACTTGTACCATTAGTCTTCCTGGCAAAAGTCAGAGAACCTATAATTCTTCATAGTCCCTCTATTTCTGGCATGTTCAACACAATTTCAGGATCAAGCAGGTTCAAGAGTCCAACTAAACAGAACGGATTTTCAAGCTTAGACTGTCACATTTACCACATGAACTTGGTATTTTTCATATTGATTTGGGACATCTTATTGGGTTAAATAAATACTTTGGGGAAACACGCAAACCCAGAACAGCACCTTGTGGAAACAAACCAAGCAGATTTTTCTCTCCTGTTTTTTTTTGGTTGGTTGGTTGGTTTTTTGTTTGTTTGTTTTTTGTTTTTTGTTTTGTTTGTTTGTTTGCTTTTTTGTTTTTGTTTTTGTTTTTGTTTTGTTGTTTTGTTGTTTTTGTTTTTGTTTTGTTTAGTTTGTTGGTTTGGTTTGGTTTGGTTTGGTTTGTTGTTTTGTTTTATTGTTTTTGTGTTTTTTGTTTGTTTTTGGGGTTTTTTGTGGTTTTTTTTTTTTTTTTTTTTTTTTTTTTTTTTTTTTTTTGTGGGGTTTTTTTTGGTTTTTTTTTTTTTTTTTTTTTTGGTTAGGGTTTTTTTTTTCCCTTCTCATTTTGTCATAAGTAGGGTTGATCCTAATCCTGCCCAGAAATAAACATGCCTTCAGTTCAGCACCTCATCTACTGCTGGCTGGGATGGAAATGCAGCAGAGTTGATGGGGCTGAGCCCCCAGGGAAATGTTCTCTCAGTAATCACTATGCACACCCCTGGCATGGTAACACCATCTTCACATAATAAATACTGAACAAGTGTATTCCCCTCTACTCCTGACTACAGCATTCAGCATCAAGAAGGTACCCTGGGATGAGTCATGAGGTGCCTTTGGAGATCTTTTTAAGGAGAGAATGTCTTTGTTCTTCAGCTGCCTTAACTAAATCCAGGCTGCCTCCATACAGCATCTGGATGAGAAGCAGAACGTAGATGATGATGAAGAAATGATTTTGCTCTAAATCATGATAACAATACCAAACTTGTCAAGGCATCTGCACCTGCACAGCCACTACTGCTGCAACAAGGAGGAAGTCGTTGGGTCCTGGCCAAGGAGTGTCACGAGATCCCGAAAATTCACAGCAATCCTTCTGCCACCCTCACCCAGTGTTAACAAACAGGACCTTGGGGTGTGGCAAAGGTTGCCTGTTTGCAGTAAAAAGGTGAATTGAGACAAGCTGAAAATCCATTTGGAACGGGAGAGGTGGGAAAGCTGCAGATCAATAAGTCAGTTTGCCGCCTGGCTGGGTGTTAGCTCACAGCAGCAGGTCGACTCGCCCTCAGAAATTAGCTGAGGTTTAATCCATGATTCGCAGCTGTCTGCCTTGGGAATTGACTGGAGCTGTTCGAAAAGCCTGAGCAGGTGTAAGGGAGGTGACAGATTAAGAGAACAGCAAGACGTAAAATGGTTCTTCTGGAAACCGCCAGGAAGCAATTAGGATGCAGGAATGATTTATTTAAAAGCATTTAACCCAACGAAAGTGACACATGCTGTTTGCAACAAGGCTGCCCTCTGAAAAGGCAATATCGCCTGAAGAGCAGGGACATGAGGACCAGGAGACAAGCTGAGAACGTGGAATATTAACAGAGTTTCACATCCTTCATCTGGGTAGTAGATAGGGAAAAAAAATAATTAAAAAAAAAAATTAAAAAGCAAGAGGGAATATCCTGGAGAAAGAAACAACAACAACAACAAAAAAGTGCATGATGTAAATGACTTTTTAAACCTGAGTTATAAGAACTAGCTCTGGGCTTTCCAGGAGACAATTTTTGTTTATAATTAATCTAGGCACTTGTGTGGCCCATAATGTTATAATGCATGAGAGCGCTCCATGAGCAGTAATGAACTGCTGCAGTGAGGGAAGCTGTTTGATAGCTCTTTTCCAGGCATGCTTTCATCTCCATGCCACAGACCAACCCCAGAGCAGCCCTAAGGAGTTTGTACTCTTTACCTGAACATGAGAGTTGTGATTCAAGGACACAGGTAGCAGAGATGGGAATTTAGGTCACTTTAGTGTCTCTTCAGTGTCCTAATTTTAAGACTTTCGGTTAACTTTATGACCTTCTTTCATAAATGCACTTTCTGGACTGGCAAGTGCAATCATACATTTCAGCATCTGTAAAGAGTAAAGGGATATTTAAAAGAAAAATAAGTTGACAATAAAAGCCTGCTCAGAACTAGTGGATGCTAAGGGGAATACCAGCCTCATTACAAGCTCCTTTCTCCCAAGTGTATTTCACAGTGCCAAAAGAAGTTCCATGTATTCCAGTTTATTTGCAAATTCTCCTTTCCCTGTATGTTTTTCAACATGCATTTGGGGTACAGGCTTAATTTTTTCCCTTTTCAAGTCAAGGCGATCCAGCCTGGACTGAAAAGAGACACCCAGAATCCCAGTGCTCTTTCTTTACAATTTTTCCCCTTTTTTTCTTTTTTTTTT
>VXAU01001433.1:0-108475 GCA_013399695.1 Formicarius rufipectus | reverse complement strand
TTGTTTTTTTTTTTTTTTTTTTTAAAGCACAATTAGAGAGGGAGAGACAGGTTTCTGGGGCACACAAAAAGCTGTTTGAAAGCACCGTGGGCCTGCATTAGTTGAAACTGCTTATTTAAATAAGTGGCCAGAGCTTTCAACTCAGCTGCTGTGCTTCCATTCAGATGTCCTTTTCTTTTAAACCCTGATTCCTCCCCTCTAATTTGAGCAAGGAGGTTAATTTGATGAAATTCCTGGCTGCATAAAGCATATTGCTGTTGCCCATACTAGGAAGGAGGTCTCCTTCCCCAAGACAGATGCTCACAGGGCATTGCTCACAGATGTGTGCTGCAGCAGGCAGACAATTCGTAGAGCTTCTCGTTGGTTTTAGGATTTATGTGATCATCCTAGGAGGATTTTTGCTGGTCCTCAGGCACAACTCTTTGTTTTCTGGGCTCTGCTGTTTACTCATCTCAGTGGTGACCAGGGGTTAATTCAAAAATGCAATCTATGCTGAGTAGCATCTGCTTTGGAATGATGCTGCTCTGGTTTGTTTCTGGATGGACTCAGTGGATGCCCATGGTTTATCTAAAGTGATGTGCTTTTAGGCTGGTGGGAAGGAATGCAAGAAAGAGAGGAGAAGGTTTTATTCCAGCTGAAACCCACCTTCTATAGAAACCTCTGTCTGCCTCGGCTGAAACACTGCTCCCAAAGTCTGTGCCCATGATTAGGGAGTCTGGGAATGCTAGTAATATGCTAATAAAATGTATGCATGTAGGGAGGAACCCACTACTGTTATAAATGCAATCAGTTCTTGGGAAAAAAGGCTGTGACCTTCTGATTAAAGACCTTTTTCCCTGGGTGTGTTGCATTATCACCCTTTGTACGGTACAACTGTTTTTCTGCTGCCTTAAAATTCTCTTCTGATGGCTTTACTGGGTTTGCATCAGTTTACAACTGTGATTACTTAAGTCACTGTCAGATAATGAAGACATACGAACTTATTGTAGAGCTTTTTCTCCGTGTGTTCATGGTGAATAATTTTACCAGCCAGGAAATGCTGCATATTTGTGTCTGGTGAATCACTGTGAGCACAAGCTTGAGCACAGTGGGAATCTAACACTGCATGCATGCCACCTGGGCACACATACACAAGTCACAGTTCTTGTCTCAAGAATGACAGCATTTCTCTAAAATAGTGAAATTATCACAAGAAAGTGGGAATCAGTGGAAAAAAATGTTAGAATTCCTGGACAAGACATTCAGACATTACGCTCATTAGAGCTATAATACATAAATATAGATATATCTATATAGATATCAACAACAATTTGAACAGTTGTAAGTGAGACAAACCTTAGGATTCATCTGCTCTCCACTGTCTTACAGTGCTGCCTGGTCTTCAGGGGTAGGTTTTTATGAAAAAACCTGCAAAACTATTTGCAAACAGATACTGAAAGGATTAGAAATGTGTGTTTGCCTTACTATGAATCTGGAGGTCACATTGACCCTAGAGGTGTTTTCTGGGTGCCAGCAAATTTCTGGTATTGAGCAGAGCACAAAGCAGAACCTTAGAGCAGTTCTGGGCTGCACAGCCTTGTAACAGGGGGGGAAATAAAAAAAAAAAAAAGTAAAAGAAACAGCTGACTTCACCTTTTACTGTGTTTATGTGGGGCAGTCAGCACCAATTTTGAAAACTGCTTGATTTTTTTCCTAAAAATAGCCTTCCAGGTCACTTTTAATCAAGTCTAAATGGCCAGCTCCTTGTGTTAGTAATTCTCTAAATAAAATTTGACAGGGATACCTTCAAAACCAACATCCAAGCATTTAAACAAGTTGTCTCAAACTCCAGCCTTGTAAATCATTGCCAAATATCACACAGCATCGTGACCTAATCCTCTGAAGAGATATCTAATGCTGTGTAAATCTGTGTCAGGAGGACAACAGCACCTGTGATGTGTTTCAGGGTGACATTTACAACACTCAAAATAAAATGGTAACCCACTCAGATCCAAAGTCTAGTCTTGCAGGATTTGAACCAAACACCTTCTGCCTTGAGCAGAAGGGGATTTATGGGACATAAATCCAGGAGGAGGAAGGAACTTGATGATCTCGGAGGTCTTTTCCAACCTGGTTAATTCTATGAATCATGCACCAACCAAGGCAGTTTGAAGACCTTGAGAAGACGTGAGTTTCAGTCATTGTGTGTGAAACTAGAAGAGTGTAGGGCCCTCTGTATTTGATTAATTTTCTTTTAAATGTATACATTGATTTCACAGATGAATGAGCTTCCCTTGGTATGTGAGTGGATGGGTGTTGGATTCTATCTCTGAGCATACTGTAATTGAGCTGTTTTTCTTATACCTCCAGCCTTTCTGGATAGGAAGCTCCAAGGCCTTGTGAGGTTAAGGCTGTTTTCTGCCCTAAACTTTCCACCAAAGGGAGAAATACATTCCACAGTGTTATACCTCTCATGGTATCTCCATAAAGCCAGTTATTTTACAGTTTTCAAATGAGATAATTGAATGGCTTTAGTATTTAACTATGCTGCACAATTGGTTACTGTTATTAGACAAATCCTCAGCCCTTCCTCATTGTTTAGGCAACATTAAGTTAATGGGGAGAGAGATAAAAAGAAAAAGCTTTGAACTCTATGTTAATGCAACTTCAGAGTATAGGATAAAATCAAAACTGGTAAGAAACAGGGAATATAGAAAATGGGTGCTGCCTCAGTTTGGGAGCATTGAGTTTGAGATGGCTTTTAAGTTGAACCCAGACTTTCATTTTTAGCTGTGAGTATTGAGAGAGCAGGATTCAGGTGAAAGGAGCATGCCAAACCTACAGCACTGCTTACTCTAAAATAACTTTTTAGGTGTGCTCATGTCACAGGTTTAGAACTGCTTTCTTAGAGATGGAAACAAAGGCTTTCCTGGTGACTTCTACCTCCCCAGTGTCTAAGGGGTCTAAGACATCAGACCTTGAACCCCGTCTGCCTCTCTACTGTAATGTTCTTAGAGGACACTCACCAGTAAAATGCAGAAATGTTTATTAAGACCTTCCTTCCGCACCAGCCACAGGGTCTGTACACGGGAGGTGAGTTTGTGTCACACCTTGTTAAAGGGTGACATGTGACAGCATGACAGCCAGCCTCTGTGCCACTTAGTTGTCTGCAGGCGTGGGCTGACTTGTCCTGGCAGAAACCCAGCCTGCCGTGTCAAACCCAGGCTTGGTGTCTCTGAGACCTCCTGCCCTTAGGCTTGCTGTCACCCCCATGCCACAGTGAAGCCATCAATAGGTAAATAATTTAACAAATTCAGCAAGTTTTACAAAGGTGCTTAGCTGTGCAGAAAGTGTTTGTAGGTAAATGAATGCCTACTCAGGAGAAAGGCTGCTGCACAGAGGACACTGGTTTGTAACTTAGGGGACCAGGCTGGTCTTAATCTGCTTTATTCCAAACCTCAAGAGTAGTGGTGGGTTGGTTCAGAGGAAAATGAAAAGGAAGGTTTCCCTCCAGAGTTATCTGTCTTCATAGGGAAGCCTGAAGTTTCCTTTTACACTAAGCAGCTATTTTTTATAGTGTAGGAGAATTCTTGCTCTTAGGCTTAGCTGCTCTCTTTAAAACGGCAATTGCACATGCGCCCCACAGATAAGCTTTGCACACTCACGTTGGTGAGCATGAGATAATGTGATACTATGAGAACTGGGGCTGTGAAAATGTTCAGTGAGAAAAAAAATGAAGTAAAATGGGAGTAAGGGAACTGTGATAAGCAATATACATAGGTCTCTCCTTTTAAGAAAATAGTATTTTATAATATGTAGTGATTAATGCTGGTTGGGTTTTCTTGGGGGTTTTGGGGTGTTTTTGGTTTTTTTTTTTAAATATGCAAATTGACATGATCCCTATGGTGTTGGAGAGCTGTTTGTTTTCGCTCCTTGCTGGTAAGAATTCAAGCTGTGAACACCAATTTGAGCACACAAAACCCAATTGCTCCATGTGTTCCTAATCTCCACTGCCATTCAGTTCATTCAGCCCCCAGTCCTATGCCTGACAGCATCCACATTTCTGACCAGCTGGGCACTACAAAAGCTCTGAGAAAATGAAGAGCATTGGAAGCCCTCCATGCTGCCTCCAGATTTGGAAACAGAAAGTTTATTTCAAAGATATCGTCTTTGAAAGGTATGAACCTCAATAATGATGTTCCATCTCCTTTAGAGACCCTACAGAAACCAGGAAAAGTAAAAAAAAAAAAGAGGTGCAAAATCAAAGAGTCACATGCATTGTCCTTTTAAGATCTATAGCATAAAGTCATGTCTGTCAGCAATCTAGAAGACATGTTTGTAGTCATTAAGTTGAAGACTAGTAATTGAATGTTAATATTAAAATCTTTTATCTCTGTTGGAAAGAGTTAGATCTTGGAGGTGTTCTCATCCAAAAATCCCTAAATTAAAACACTTGCTTGACTTGTAGTTTGGGTAGTGGAAGATACACACACCTTGAGGAGTGCACAGGAAACCTACAGCACAAATGCCCAGTCATCTTCTTTCTCATCCACTATGTGAAAGAGCATCCTTTTTTTTGTGTGTGTGGATCCAATGTAATGGTTTCCATTTAAGACTTTTTTTCCCCAGTGTTCCACTAACCAGCTGTTTCTTTTCAGGAAGGAAAAGTCAGAAGACAAGGAAAGTGGCAGGAGTGCACTAACAGATGGGACTTTTGCTTTGTGTCTCCATCCAGGTCTCTTTAATAAGCCTCATTGCCAACACACTGGGATACTCCGAGATGGGTCCCATTAAATCCCTCAGGACCCTCCGAGCTCTGCGACCACTGAGAGCTTTGTCACGATTTGAAGGGATGAGGGTAAGAGTATACAAAGCACTTGGTCAAAGCTCAGCTGTGTGACATCTAACAGGGAACTGTTGAACATGGGTTTGTCTTCATTTTGTCAGCCAAAGGAAATTAATGATAATACTTTATCAAAACAACAAAATCAGAAATCACTCCTTGGTCTTGATTGCAATTGTATCATTACATCTTTATCCTCAGGTGGATTTAATGAGAAACTAATCCTGCTGCCTAACTTGTCATACTACACTTTAAAAACCAGCTTTTTGGTTGAGGAAGCATCTGGCTAACAATTACCTCTCAATTATAAGATGTGTCAGGGGAATAACCAAGCTACAAGTTTGCTCCCTGCTTTTGACATGTATTAAAATGAGACTGACTGGAAAGTTCTTAAGGACTTTGTCACCAATAATGAAAGCAAAAATTAGGAATGCTAAAGATAGAGAAAGCAAATGAATGATTTTTTTTTTTTTTCTCCTTTGAACAGAGTGCAGTTTTAATGTGGAATGTCAGGATTAATATTAAAACCATGTAGCTTGTGTTGCTCCCTGTCTTTCCCTTCTGCTTTCCTTTTCCACTGTGGCTGTATCCCCGCAGTATACCTGTTGATTTGTTAAGCCTACCTGCTGCTTCCATCAGTTATTGTCTAGATAAACACCCAGTTCCTCACACTGTGCATGACTTGCAGATGATCCCAAATCTCACTACTAGGCCAAGCAATATGCTACATATTTCACAAGGCGATATAAAGGGTAAAACTTTTCTGTAGACAAAATTTTGGGGGTGACCATTGGCAACTTAGAACTTAGATATGCAATTCATGCTTTGATCTCCCAGCAATTCCCTGTTCTCATGGCAATACACTCACAGGAAGACAGACTGAAGGCTTGAGAGACTAACAACAGAGATGGGCCAGGAAATATGGTGATCAAGCAACTTATGGAAACCCCATACCATAATTTTCCTCTTCTGTGCATGACAAGAACTGGGGATATAAGGCTTTGTTTCAAAGATCTTGTGGGTTAGCTAAATAGCATTATTTTTGTGGATGAAGATGAGCCAAGTGTAGTTGCAGAACACTGTCTCAGTACTAAGACAGATTCATTCAAAGGGCTCTGTTCATCTGGGGACCCAAACCTCAGTTGGTTTGTTCACTACAGGCTTTTCAGCAAAGACTGGCAATATTTTAAAGGTAATTGACCAAATAAAACAAAAGCAAACTACAGATCCTCAGAAGACACAAAGTGATATCACCCTGCTGACATTAACTGAAGCTCTTGCTCCTGTGTCATGTGATGATCTCACTCTAAGTCTTTATTAAACATTCACAAATTGAGCAAAATTAAGAATTAGCAAAAGCACTAGTTTAACTACCAGAGTGATTTGTTCTTAGGCTCTCTCAAATCAATTTAGATCTGGCTTCTACTTGTGGATATACAAGTCCAAGCAAAACCCCTCTAATGTGTTCTAAGCTGACGTGGGATTGTACACTCATGACTTTGCATCAGTTTAACTGAATTGGATTCAAACCTGAAAAGCAGTGAGAAGACAAGCCCAGAACATTAGAAGAGTGAGAGTAAAACAGGGAAAAATAATTACATGAAAAAGTTCTCATTTCTATCTGAGAACAGCAAGAGGCTGCCTTGGTGGTGATCTTACATGGCATAGATACATGCACCAGCCTAGCAAATTTTCTTACCAACATGCACATTCTTGAAGTCTCCCCTGGTTCCTGACTCCACATCCCCTTTTCTTTCCTGTACCACTGCTGCAGCTGAAATATATTCAGTCATTCTGGGCTATCAGAGGTGGTGAATTAGCTCGTAAACTGTGATAAAGTATAATTGAGAATACGTGCTATTGGAAGAGCAAATCATTTTAGGTTTAGTTTGCCTAACCACACTTAACAAGTCTAGGCACAGTTAGACCTTTCATTATTAGGAGTTCATATGCTCCAAAATGCACAGGAAAATTGCCAGCACAGTGATGGATTAAATAATGATAATGCTGAGAAGCAAACACTGATAGTAAAAAAATAATAATAGTTTGCTCTATTATAATGTCTTTTTCTTGAATAACTGAAAGATCTCTGCTTTGATAGAACAGGAGCTAGAAAGTTCTCATTTGCACTGCAGTAAAAGACTTATTTCACTGACGCTGTGCCTAAATTTTGGAAACAACTGGTCCTGAGGCAAAGGCACAGGTTAACACTTGATAACTCTTAGGTGGCAGAGAGGATCTGATGCCATCAGGCTTCCGTTCTTTCCCAGTCTTCAAACAGGCTGGGAAAAGTCTCAACAGTTCCCATGCCATGAAAGGTCTGCAAAATAAGAATGAAGTGGTACCATCTTGTCCCTCTGTGCCCAAAAAGAGACCCCAGAAAGACCAGGACCCACTTGAAAGTTATTGTAGACCCTGAGGCTTTGCATGCATGAGCCCAGAGTAGCTTAGGTCTGCCTGTCCCAAACCATGAAGTGTCCCATGTCTCCTCATTTGTTGCCCATCAGGGAATTATTTCAGAGGTGGCAAGCTTCTTCCCAGCAAGGGCGGTTATTACAGTATTTTAAAAGGATGAGGAGAAGGATGATAAGCCATTTAATGAGAAAATGATACTAGGCAAAGTCATAGTGAGGCTGCTACGAGATACATGCAGGAAAAGAAACAGCATAATTAATGCTAGTTAGCATGATTTCATGGGAATAGTTCTTGTAAAACCAATACTGTCCTTTGATTTGATTACAAATTATGCTGATGACAGTAACTGTGCTGATATAGAATCCTTAGATTTCAGAGAGGAATCTGATACCACAGGACACTGTGATGAAAATAGGAGCTTTGTACCAAGACGAGCAGTTTTTTTTGAAATGGGTGATGTATCTCGAAAAATAATTGTGACAGTGACAACACCGTAAATTGGGTGATGAGTCTCAGGGTGAGGGATCGGTCGGCATGAGAACTGTCCTTCATCTGGACTTCAACAGCATCTGGAAGAAAATATCAAATCTTTGCTGGCAACACTCAAAATGAGTGTAAGTGATATTACAGATAAGGGAATTATGCTGGCTGATCTGGATCACAGTGAAAAACAGATCTATTGTACAACATGCATTTTAATAAAACCACATACATCGTCTGCCTCGGGAGGAGGAATGTAGGTCACTCTGGGGGATGTTTCTTGGAAAACAGCTGCTGAGAAGGACATGGAGATCAGGATGACTGTTCAACAGGACACCAGCTTTTGGGCAGGTCCAATAAATGATGGGACTGTTGAAATACCCCAATATTCAGGGAAATAACCCAGCAAGCAGGGGCAGAGGGCTGTCCTTCAATACTGGAATTCCACAAAATTCCACTGGAAAGGGGATGTTAAAAATGAGAAACCCTCTGTAGGGAGCTATGAACATGACTAGAAATCTGAAGGAACCATGACAGCTACAAAGCTCTGGTTTTTTTAATTACCCAGAGCAATGTGCAGTGGTAACTCACCTGCAGTGAAGATGGAAATGATAGGAGAAGACATCTAACAACAGATGACTAGTGCCTCAAGTTCAACAAATTCTACCTAAACATTCAGCACCTGCTTCTAACACAGAGGAGAAAGGACACCAGGAATAGATTATCAAATAATAATTTTTTTGCTCCATTATTTGACGACATGACACTGTAAATTAGATGTCTTTGCTAAAACTGTGCCTGAGCTTCACTGAGAGTTACAGTCTGGACCTGAAATTACTGCAGGAAGTGTGGTGGCCTCTCCTATAGCAAAGGGAGGATTAACACATCATGGAAGTCTGTTTCTGAATTTAAAATCTGAACCAGCTTTGGCTGAGGAGGTGGCCTGTGACAGACACAGGCTATAGATTGCACCACTCTCTTTAGGGCAGAGGGTGTCTCAGTTTCTGGACCGTCCCTAAACAGGCTACCTGGAAGGTGGTTTCACATGTAAAAGTATTGATGAAAACCAGGAGATAAGAAACCTTTTCTCAAACATGGCTATATATGTTGCTACTCCTAGGTGCAGCAGAAATTCATCCCTTTCCATGTCAAGGTTTGCAGCTGAACTTTTAACATGAATTTATGGTGATAACTTGCCTTTATGTATCCAGGTCTGTAAGTCCTCTCACTTTTCTCAAATGCAACCAGAAGTGCTTCCAGCAGACCAAATAGCATCACACTGGTGTAAGAGCAGAGGCAGTGAGAGAAGAGTGGACTCTCCCCCTGTTAATAATTCATTACCAGAGGTGTTATGGGATTTACTCCAGCCTCTTGTCGTGTTTTGTTATCTACAAGCCATTGAACATAATTCAGGGGAAGGAGAAATGCAGGATGTGGGCACAGCCATCACTTGTACAGCTGAAACCTGGGTGTCTGTGTCCTGTCACAGGACTTGTGTGGGGAGTGGGTTCAGCAGCACATGTAATAGTAGGGCAGTGATTTTGTGCTGGCATGGATTAAAATTGAACACAAATATTGCTGTTCAGAGAAGCAAATGAAAGCTGCTTTGACAAGAGCCAAGGCCCTTGATTTGGAAATTATTTGGCATTTTGGTTAACATGGTAAATTTAGTCTAAAAATGATGAAGCCAGAAATTGATTGACATCCAAAACTGAAAGATAAAATTAGCAGGCAAAAAAAGAATATCAAGAAAAGTCATCAGGAATGGGCCTATACAGAAAAACAAAACAAAACAATTGGTCAAACAGCTTTTCCTGTGTGAAAATTAGCTTCATTCACAAATGCACAAATTATAAATCTGAGTTTTGGAAGATCTACATAATTTTGTATTGTATACTGTAGATGAAGCTGCTGCTACACATGCATGAAGCCCATTTTACTCCTCCAGGGATTTTTCTTCCGCAGCAATGCAAAAATGATGGAGAAGTGAATGTTACATTATTAGCTTGTCAGAGAATTGGACACTAACACAAGAGAAAAGAAGAGCTGACATTTTCCATAATCAGATTCACAATTGAATAAAATGTAGTTTTTATGGATCAATATCACCTTGTCTCAGTTTCAGAAATGTAGATGGAGAAAGGGAAGAGCTTAGTGGCTGCCTACCAGATTGTAACCTCCAAAACATGAGATGGAGATGGAGACAAATTCGTGTTGTGTGGACGGTGTCTGCAGCAGTGGTTCTCCCCTCAGAAAATGTCTTGCAATGGTGTGACTCTTGGGGTTGTCCTGGGCAGGGCCAGGAGTTGAACTGAGTGATCCTTGTAGGAACCTTCCCATCCAAGAAGATTCTGAGGTGCCTTAGTGGAAGATTTGACTTGCGCAGCAGTAAATGATGTGCCTCGTCTTGTTGATGTAGTGATGTTATGGTGCTCCATTCAAACCTGACAGCTGTAGAGGGTCTGTAAATAGTCTGTCCTTTGTTTCTTTTGCTTGGCTTCAGAATGGTGTTCATTCCCCGTGCCATCATTCCCACACCTTAAAAGTTCCTTTTGCTTTCCATTTTTATGTATGATTTTATGCAGAGGTTTTACAGCCCTGTCTGGGTTACATGTGTTACATCATAACATGACACAGGAAAAAAAAAAATGAATTTTTTTGTTACATTAGAATGATTTCACTGATTTAATCATACATACTGATCAGATAGGGAAAGCTGGCTTACAGTATGTCTCAATCAGTTATTATTTAGTTAAGCAAAATTTATCACTGCTAGAGTTCACAACTCACTGACTACAGAGGTCTGAGTTAAGATTTCAGAAATCTTTTTTTCTCTATTTTAAGTCACTGTGATGCATCCCAGCTATTTCCAAATAATTGTTTGATTGTGTTAGTTTGACTGAAGTGTATTATCCAGAAGGATCTGAGGGGTCAAGATGATTTCACTGGTTGCTCCTGAATTCTGAGATTCCTCTTGAAAAAACATCATCCCATGGGTGGGATGCCAACAGATTAGTTCCTCTATTACAAAAGCTAAAAAATAGTCACGTGTGAAACCTTGGATGGTGGTCTGGCTGCTTAGGTAGTGCCAGTACTTACCCACTTGTCATCATGGGAGGGGTCAAACTCGTTAATCAAGGGTGCACAGCAGCTTGTTAACAAAGTGTCTATACTAGTGCTGGCATTAATTCTGTTTTCCCTTTCCTGTTTCCCCCAAGGTGGTGGTCAATGCCCTCGTGGGAGCCATCCCTTCCATCATGAATGTTCTGCTTGTCTGCCTCATCTTCTGGCTCATCTTTAGCATCATGGGAGTGAACCTGTTTGCTGGGAAGTTTGGGAAGTGCATTAATAAGACAGAAGGAGATATGCCTTTAGACTCTAAAATTATTAACAACATGAGTGACTGTGTACTCTATAATGTGTCAGGCACATTTTACTGGACGAAAGTTAAAGTTAACTTCGATAATGTTGGTGCTGGGTACCTGGCTCTGCTACAAGTGGTAAGTGTGACCATCAGAAACTAATGGAGAAATGTTGCTTGTTCTCATTGCATGCATCAGTTTAAAAAATCTCAGGTTAACCTCTATGCTTTCCTGTATTTTTCAGCCTCACCCACAAGGAGAATTCCCTTTCCTCAGGTGCAAATGAGTCATGTTTGGAGTATTAACTTGGCCTAGAGATATTATGGCAGTTTCTGGTTTTGAGTTTGAGCTCCATCACTGATGTAGTGCCCTGGGAGGTGATTGGATATTGAGGTGAATTAAAGACCATTCTGCCAATACTGTAATCCAGAGCAAAGTTCAGTTCCAGAAAAAAAGTTATGGTCCAGGAAGGTTTGTCCATGCAGACAGAGTACACTGGCTTTCCTGAGCAGCCTGAGATTTCACTATATCCTGCTGGGGAAAAAATGAAGTCTTGCCTTCAGTTTCTCAGTTGAAATTATTGCATAAAGCTGTAGTCTTAACCTTAATTTACAGTCCTCTGTTCACTTTCCATATTTGAGAAGAACACTGGTGCTTCTCATTCTGGTTTCTCACCTTGTTTCCGCCTGCTAAATACAGTGAGTCTGTTGAACCTCCCTATGGAACGTGTTGGTGGTCAGAATTCTGACCCTCCATCCAGCCCAGTCTCTCTGGAAAGGTGACCAGAGCATATCAGAGAAGACACTATTGAAGTTCAAAGCATCAATATTTGATCTGCAAAGGCAGAATTAAGCTGCTTCTACAGCCTTTTTCAGCAGCAAATGTAAAACATGGATAAATGGGTTGCATGCACTGAGGTTCACCAGGTTGTGATGCAGCACAACCTAATGGATAGAGCCATCTTCTAACCCAGGCTGTGCTGCTGGACTGCTGAGTGATTTTAGACAAATTGATTTGTGTTTCAATTCCATGGGGCCCTTATGAAAGTAGTGGCTGTGATGCTTATTTCCACTGTTCCTAATTTGCTCTGAAGCCAAATGATGACAAGGGCTGGATATGCCCTAGGAGTGTTTGCTATGTTGTATTTATCATATGCAGAGTTAGACAAGATCCTCGCTACATGCCTGGATAGGGAGGTTACTTTCTTGGAACATTTGTGATGGCATTCCTCGATTCTGGGATCAAAAAATTACATGCTGGGAGCTCAATTCAGTTGTCACATACGGAATCCACCCTTTCCAATGCAGCAGGGTATTGCCCTGGGCCTCCTCCTGCCCTTCCTAAAGGGCATGAGCCTCACACAGGTCCCCATCAGATCTGCCAGCCCTCTTCCTTCCTATGAAGCAATTTTCTTTTCCCAGATCTGGTTTCCTCTGTCACAGGTTTATGAAACAGCTCCTTGAAGCAGTTTTCCTTTCTTGTAGAAATGCTTGTCCTTATATGTGCCGTTCCTGGTATACAAACACTTGAGTATGAGATCTTCTGACCACTGTCCATTGAGCCTTTGCTTTCATACCCTCTGGAAAGCAGAAACATTAGAATGGGCACAATCTCTTTTGGTTCTTTCCATGTCATAAAGATAAACTTGCTGAGAGCAAGAGCTTTTATCTTTTGCATATAATTATGATATTCAGCTCAGCCGTGCAGGGTAGATTAATACACTTTGAATGTCTTAAATTAGATTTTCTGTTCTATATAGTGTGTTCTTTGTCTTTTTCTTTTAAACATCCAATCCAGCTGAGCAAGAATGTCCAGGTTTAAAACACTGTGCCTTACCTGAAGCGGCTTAATTCCTCTATGACAACGTAACAGATGCACACACTTTTTTTGTGAAAAATCGCCATCAAAGTAGTAGTTATTTCTTCACTGTTTATTTTGTCAGACTCAAGCTGCAGCTTTATGAAAATCTTTTTTCCATAAACTGGCATTAGCTAGGGAGTATCCCAAAGTAGTCTTTTCTGGTCACTTTTGTTGGGATCAGTGATGGCAGGAGAAACATAACGGGATGTAAGGTGGATCTCAGCACACATTGGATGGTCTTGTACTGCTCTTTTCCAGCTGAAAATGGACTTGATGACCCTGCAGATTTCTTTCAAACCTGTGGTCCTGACTTGGGTAGGAGAGAAGCAGATTTTCTGGTTGCAGAAGTACAAAAGAAGGGTCATAAACAGAGGTCCTTGTCAGGCTGGACATACTGATTACAGCAGGAATCAGGGGAGCATAAAGCTTGCTGAACTTCTATTGCAGGTGCTGGCTTCCTCTTCCAGGAGGAAGGGCAGAAGCCAGATGCCACTAGGGGATTGATTTTAAAGTTAACCCTGCACCTGGAGCTCTTATGTCTGCTGCTAATGACAGTCTTAGGCAATAAAGTGCAAAGGTGACATCCACAGAGATGGGGCCCGAACATCTGGATCTCCTTTGCCAGGAGTGTCGGGTACAGGGGCCCCTTGCCAAATATCCTTTGTATGGGGTCACATTTCATGAGCAAACCACCGTGGGAAATGCAGGGGATCAGCTAACAGCTCAGCTCCGCCAAAGAGACAGACACATCCGTGCACTGCACACTGGGACAGAGGGTGGCAGTGAGGAGATAAGCACTTTGGTTGCAGGATCCAAAATACGAGCTTTTAAGTGGGACTTGTCTTTTGACTGTTGACACTTTCAGCTGCCACAGCACACTCTAAGTGACTCTGAAGTTCCCCCGAATGGCTGAATGTGTCTGAAAATCCAGCTGGAAATACGTAAAACAAACCTGTCTGCCTAATGCTCTGTCTTCACTAATACTGAATGCTGGAAAGAAATGAGAAGTTGCTACTGTGGAAACTTTAAGACATACTACTGCCCAGAGGCAAACCTTCTGTTAATGTAGTTGAGAAGTGCATGAAACTTCCCCCAAATACCTTCTACTCTTTTTTTACCTTGTTTGGGATCCATCATGTTGTTCTGAAGATGCCACTTTCAACTAAGGAGTCTGAGGAAACATTCATGTGAACTCAGGTTTCAAGCTTGTCCAGCTAATAAACAGACTCTCATAACAGGTTGCTAAAATAAAAGGTACCCTCTGCTCACTCTACAAGCAGGAGAAATGCCTCATTCATGGGGATGGAAACATCTTTATTACCACAACTTTTTATTTCACAAGAAGGATGGTTCACTTTTCTGGTGATTTAACACTTCTAAAACACTAACCTATCTGGAAAAAAACTCTTGCTGCAACCCAGTAATACTTTTTCTCCATTCCCAGATTTGCTTAGGGGATTGAGCACCTACATCCTATAAATCTGTATTGGAGCTGAATGAAGAAATGTCTTATATATTCAGTAGAAGTTTTGCATTTTTCTTGCAGAATACTTCCCTTCTACACTCTGATCATCTCTACATATTTTTTTTGGTAAAGGATTTTGCAATTTCAGCCACCTATTGAAGAACACCAAAGAAACAAGTGGACTTTCTCATAGCATCTGGCATTTTTTGAAAAGTTCTCCTCAGACAGAATGGACTGACATAGAACATATCCTACAACTCTTTGTCACTTTGGGACTTCAGATAAGGAATGGAAAGATAAGAGAAGCACAGACCAGCACAGCAAGCAGGAGCTGTAGAGTTAAAGCAATCCCTCATGCCAGGTTTGAAATCACGACTGTGATCATAAATCAGTTACAAAATGGTCATGAGACAGCAAGAAGTGTCTAAAGTTACTGAGTTATGTGATCTCTTGCACTTCTGTAAACTGCAGTGCTCCAACTTTACTTGCACAGTGGATGCAAAATGTGCAAAGAAGAAAAGGAAAAGAAAAAAAGACAAAGAAACAGACAAAAAGAAAAAAGGGAAAAAAAAAAGGAAAAAAAAAAAAAAAAAAAAAGAAAAAGAGGAAAAAACCCAAACCCCAAAAGTTTGCAGATCTAAAGACATGCTTTATTTTAAGGCACCATTTGGTTTGAGGGCAGCTAGTGCCATCCCACCTATCCTCCTCCCTGCTAATTTACTGCACTGCAGCTCTAACCACCAGTCAAATAACAAAATGTAATCCCATCCCAAGATGAGTTTATCAGTAGATAATCTCATCACATGACAGTTTCAGTAGAAAATGGTGTTTCTCTGGATAGCTTCCAGGCAGGATAATATCACAAACACTGCCATGAAGATTTTGTCACTTCCTTATCCAGAGTGTAAGTGGTTACTAATTCCAGATAAATAATTTCTTTTCTCAGTGTTATATTTCTTTCATTCTCAGTATCTTTTACCCTCTGCAGATGAGGTGTCTAGGGAAGCTTTCCAGAAGCCCTGTGGATTTTTAATTCTCTTACTTCTGGACAACTGGGGAAAACAGAAAATCACAGTACTTCATTCTCTTAATATTTATTTTTGTCAGATCACTTCATCATCTGTTATCACTACAAACCACTGTGCCTTGCAGTAGAGTCTCTCGTGCCTGTGGTACACATCGAGGGGCAAAATAGCTACTCAAGGGAAAGATTTCCTCCCAAGTGGGAGAGAAGTACAGGCTAAGATCATATCATTTTGTGCCACAGGGAAAGGATTTCTTGTTTCATCCTGTCCATCCTTCCTGAACAGCACTTGGAGCTGAAAGCTGTAATGAGACCAGAAAATCTTTCATCAGATTAGAAAGAGAATGGAAAAAAAAAAAAACAAAAAGGGAAAATATTAAAACACTTAAGGGGTAACATTATGGCATGTTCAAATAATTATTTGTTCAAATATCTAAATGAACACAAACTCATGAATGTGTATTGGTATAAAAGGCAGGCAGTGCATTAATTGTGAAGAACATGCTCATCATTGCATTTTGAAAGTTCATCACAGAGATGATAGCATTTCAAGATGTACTTATTTAATATGCTTATGCATTATGTGACATTTTTTTCAGGCCACATTTAAAGGCTGGATGGATATTATGTATGCAGCAGTGGATTCACGAGAGGTAAGTCACTGCAAGGAAATTAATAATTTCCTTTTCCATTGACTTCTGCAACACTCAAGATGCTTAACAATGAACACAACAACAAAACAGAAAAAAATACATACAAGTTGCCAGTCCTGTCTTACTGTGCTTGGGACAGTTGCGGATCTTCACTTTTTGCAGCTTCTATTGAAGCATCACAACCCTGACATCAAAACAAATGTAGCCCTACACTGAAGGAGCATGGAGAAACTTCTGTCAGGGCAAGAGGCTCATGTGAGCTTCCCACTGTGGCCTGAGATGTGCTGGAGCTCTGGGTGCTGGTGTCTGCCCGGTTCTTACCTGCATCTTCCACAGCTGCCAGGTTTCCTTAACAGAGAAGTGCATTTCCCTTGCTACATCACATATGATTTGTTTATTTTCCACTGAAGGACCTGTTGTCTCCTTTACCTCTATTAATAATACAAAAGGAACAAGTTTACACTTACTGTTAATTTTTAAGGCATCTGTCTGGTACTGGGAAGTTGTCAGGCTGAATTGAGCAATAGGGAGTCAGGTCCTAAATGAAGGAATAAGGGGTGGTAAAACCTCAAGGCATCACAGAGGCAGCGAAGTACTTTTGCAGAACATAGCTCATGGTGGTGATTTATTCTGGTACTACATGTACACATGTGTATCCTCCCTGCTGCTGAATGAAACTCGTGGATTACCCATGAGGAAATAAGGCATTTAGGGAATGCAAGTTTCTGGCCCCTTCTTTGCACACCTGGAGCTGATGGGACAAATCTGAGCATGATTATCAAATGTGGTAGAGGAGATTTGAGGTTATTGGGCTGCATTGCTCAGTTCTTCAGCAAAAGATCTTTTTCACTTCCGCCCTTCATTTAAAAATAAATAAATAAATTGTACTTATAAATACGTTTTTTTTTTCAGTAGAATTCCATTATGTTGTGATCATACTTCTGTTTTTTATAAATTCCACTACTTCATACAAATTTTAGGATAATCAGAAAATTGATTCTTTTCCCCTCCTGAGTTCAGACTGAGAATATATTGGAGAATTTAGTCTGGTGTTGCTCTTTCTGGAGCAGTGTGATCACTGTGACACTGCTGTGAAATATTGCTGAAACGACCATGGCATTGTAGATGCCAGTAGTAAACGACAGAGACTGAGGAGAATTGTCTCTGCTTGTGGAAGTTGCACTATTTTTTTTGTGTTTCATACTTTTTATTGCAAACGGACAGTTTTCATTTAACTGCATCAATATTTTCATGTGTGCAGAGATGGTGTAATTTTCACATTTTCCCTTTGCAGTGTGAGGAGCAGCCTGAATGGGAGTCTAATTTATACATGTACCTGTACTTCGTGATTTTCATCATCTTTGGGTCTTTCTTCACATTGAACCTCTTCATTGGTGTCATCATTGACAATTTTAACCAACAAAAGAAAAAGATAAGTAGTGCATATGCTACACATCATCTTGTGATTGTTGAAGAGACCAGGTCAAGGAAGAGATTTATCAGCAATGGCTTTGCCACAGTAGCCTCGAGATTAGCAGTGACAGAGCAGTTGCAAAACCACCTTGCAGGACTTTTACAAAGGCACAGCTGTGGCAGTCCCTAATGTTCCCATAGCATGACCATCCTGAAAATATAGGCTGGGGGCTTATATTCCCCACAGAAAGCAGTGAAGCAGCTCCAGGCAGAGGGGATCTCTGGCCCAAAATTTGACAGAGCAGCACAGGCCACCCCAGTGTCTCCCCTGCAGAAATACCACTGTCCCTCCAGAAAGCCCAACCTGCTCTCCTCAGCCAATTACCTGCCCTAGGATGTGGTCAGAGCCACAGAGAAGCAGCCTGAGACTTGTGTTTCTCACTGCCTGGTAGGCTCTAAACACAGAGCTGAGGTTCTTATGTTTCCCTCTCTCACCCTGGACCTATCCTTGAGTGCTGACAGAATCTGAGTCCTGCTCCTCCATCATCTCCTGCACTGCTCTGTCTCCTGTCCCTCACATCCATGTGATGAGATCCCAGCACTGCAGCTCAACAAATCCATCATGTTGTGGTTTAAACCAGCCAGCAACTAAACCTCTCACCTGCCTACTCACTACTCCCATGACAGTATGGGGGAGAGAACCAGAAGAGCAGAAGTGAGGAAACTCAGGAGTTGAGATAAAGGTTGTTTAATAGGGAAAGCAAAAGCCATACACAAGCAAAGCAAAACAATTCACCAGTTCCCACGGGCAGGCAGGTGTTCAGCTATCCCCAGGGAAAGCAGAGCTCCATCACACATAATGGTGACTTGGGAAGACATATGCCACTATTCTGAATGCCCCCTTTTTCCTTCTTCCCCCAATTTTTTATATTGAGCACAGTGCCATACAGTATGGAATATCCCTTGGTCCGCTGGGATCAGCTATCCCAACTCTGTCAGCTCCCAGTTCCTTGTGAACCCCCAGCCTACTCATGGGTAAGAGAAGCACAAAAGGCCTCGAGGAGCTCTGTGAGCCCTGCTCAGCAATAAAAACACCTTGTGTTACCAACACTGTTTTAAGCATAAATCAAGAATAGCCCTGGACCAGCTACTGTGCAGAAAATTAACTCTATCCCAGACAAAAGCAGCACACCTTCTTGGATATTTTGAAGAAAGCTACATTAAAAGAGAAATGAAAGAGGAGAGGATGCAGCCTTGAACTTTGGATCAGGGCAACAGAGCTCTCCATCAAAAGTAATAGTATTGTTCTCACCCTATACTTAGGTGGCCAGGACATCTTTATGACAGAAGAACAGAAGAAGTATTATAATGCAATGAAAAAACTGGGATCTAAGAAACCTCAAAAGCCAATCCCAAGGCCACTGGTAAGAATGACATAATTCAGCTGAACTTTGTGTAATAGCTGGAAGGTTTTTTGTTAGAATAAATGCAATTCAACTCTTCAGTGTCAGAAGGTTTATTGCTCCCAGATGAAAGGCACTTTTTAATTATATGTTTTGATTTTGGATGATATTTGCAAGTTCAGGGCCCTGTGGTACAAAATTCCCACTGTTCTGTAGCACTAAAATTCCAATTTACATATGCCGCTTACTTATTCCAGTGGCCACCTGCCTGCATTGAATAAATTCATGGCCACAGTCCAGTGCCTTGCTTCCACTTTTTTCAAGCAGCATTAGGAGTAAATGGATTATAAAACTCTATCGTAAAACCATTGATCATCATCTTTAAGTTTATGAAGCTCTAATCAGAAGTATATTGCTTGTTTTCTTCCACTTTCTGGTCAATAAGGAGAAAATTACATGGTCATTTTGACATGGCTCAGATTTTTTAACTAAAACTTCTCTTCTTTTCCTCAGAACAAATACCAAGGTTTTATTTTTGATGTCGTCTCAAAACAAGCTTTTGATGTCTCCATCATGATTCTCATCTGCCTTAACATGGTTACCATGATGGTGGAAACAGATGACCAAAGTCAAGAAAAAGTCAACATCCTCCATAAAATCAACATGCTTTTTGTTGCCATCTTCACTGGGGAGTGCATCTTCAAGATGCTGGCTCTGCGACACTACTACTTCACCAATGGCTGGAACATATTTGACTTCGTGGTCGTGATTCTGTCTATCGTAGGTAGGTGACCCTGGGTTAAAAAGACTGACATAAAATTTATTGACAAAGTTAAAGGCTTTAAAAATATATACACTTTCAACTCAGAGAACAGAATCCTAAACACTTTTTGAGTATGTAATTTTAATCTGACAGAGTGCTGACAAACAGTAAATGGTGTGATCAGCAAAATTATGTTTATCATACCATACGCTCAATGGTTCATGGGGATAAAACCCAATGCAGAACTGGCCACCACATACACTTAAACCCAGTTCTGTGTAACAGCCAAAGACAGAGAAGTAAAATAGGTGCATAAAAAGGGCACATGTGCATTGCTATTGCTTTGTTATTTACTTTTTATTGCAAGAGTGTGAAATAGTCCTTCAGAGCAGGTTTGAGCAGTGCAGTGAGTCTGACTGTTCTCAACCCTGTTGTCACTAGAGCTCCACACCCTCATGTGTCTAAGGAATGAAACAGAAAGACACAGTTTTATTGTTAATGTGTGCCTTTTGCTGTTCTGCAGCACCAACCCCTGATCATATATTAGGTGCTACAGAACTGCAGGTCAAATGTGAATTTGAAATCCTGCTAAAAGTGTTTTCATTAAAGCTGGAGAAAAGTAGCAACTAGAAGATGATCAACTAATCCAGTGAACAAAAAGAGCTCAGAAATTCAGCTTTTCAAAAATGAATTTCCATTTTGAAGGAGGGGAATAGGCATATGAAAAAGGGTTATGTATAGGAAAATAGAGACATCTCATTGAATGATGCTCCTAATGCTCTAAATACTCTTGAATGGACTGGGAACCTGCAAGATCCCTGTGCAGATCAATAATGCCCAGGGAGTAGCCTCTGCTTTGGGGGCCTTGGATGGCCTGGATTTCACAGATCTGGAACACCCAGGGAATATCACTGCCATGCAGCTCGTATCAGAACCTTGATCCTGGATGCCCTGGATATGTCCATAGCAGTCAATTAAGCAGAGGTGTCATGTTGGTCCTGGTGCTGCTCGTGATCAACTCATCATTTCAGTGTCAGAGGCCTCGGGCCATGTCAGTGAACCCTCTCCCTGATGGGACATGTGAGCTCAGCATGGCTTGGTGCAGCCAAGGACTGTTGGCATCAGACAGTCTGGACCAAGTGTTCTGTTCCTGTAGGAAGAGTTTAGCTACAGGATCATTTCCTCACTAGTGCAGTTTTAGCCCTTAGTTCCCTCCCAGCCCATCAGGGAAACTGGAAAAAATTATAAGCAAACAACCAACCAAATGGCTGCACAGTAAAAGTCTGCACTGTTCTGGTCGTGGCTCAGGGAAACTGGCTCAGCACACCAACATTTCAGTGTTGACTCACTAATATTTTACAGACAAAAATGTTATCATATCAGAAAAATTCTGACTATCTGCATTCAGGATAAATTTCTCAGCTGTGTCATGGACAAAAGTGGCAGTGATTTGTGTTCTCTCTGAGTTGCTCTTGGTTTATCATTCCCAGTAGGAAAGATTTCCCTTCATAAAACTTCCATTACCATTCTTTGATCATAGTGTCAACAAAGTTTGTGTGGATTAAATGGGCATGAAAACACTGACAATGCCATTCCCTCTATTGTAGGCCTTCCAATCTGGGGAACTTTTTGTTTACTTTCTCAGTAATTCTGACTGATGGCTTTGAAGGGATTATTTTCCATGTACTAACTCACTGTTTCTCTCTTTTCTTTTCAAGGCACTGTACTTTCTGACATCATCCAGAAGTATTTCTTCTCTCCCACACTCTTCAGAGTCATTCGTTTGGCTCGGATTGGCCGGATCCTGAGACTCATCCGGGGAGCCAAAGGAATTCGAACTCTCCTGTTTGCCTTAATGATGTCCCTGCCTGCTCTGTTCAACATTGGCCTCTTGCTTTTTCTGGTCATGTTCATTTATGCCATTTTTGGCATGGCTAACTTTGCCTATGTGAAGATGGAAGCTGGCATCGATGACATGTTCAACTTCCAAACCTTTGCTAACAGCATGCTCTGTCTCTTCCAAATCACAACATCAGCTGGATGGGATGGTCTTCTCAACCCTATTTTAAATACTGGACCACCATATTGTGACCCAAACCTTCCAAATGCAAATGGTTCAAGGGGAGACTGTGGAAGCCCTGCCGTAGGGATTTTATTCTTTGTTACATATATCATTATATCATTTCTCATTGTTGTAAACATGTATATAGCCATTATTTTAGAGAACTTCAGTGTAGCCACTGAGGAAAGTACAGAACCTCTAAGCGAGGATGATTTTGATATGTTCTATGAAATCTGGGAGAAGTTTGACCCTGAAGCCACTCAGTTTATTGAGTATTCTGCACTTTCAGACTTTGCAGATGCGCTGTCAGAACCTTTGCGCATAGCGAAACCAAACAAAATCAAACTCATAGCGATGGACCTGCCCATGGTCAGCGGAGACAGGATCCATTGCTTGGATATTTTGTTTGCTTTTACAAAAAGGGTGCTAGGAGAATCCGGAGAGATGGATGCCCTTAAAATACAGATGGAAGAGAAGTTCATGGCAGCGAATCCATCTAAGATCTCTTATGAACCGATTACAACAACTCTCAGACGGAAACAAGAAGAGGTCTCTGCCATCATCATCCAGAGGGCCTACAGGAGACATTTGTTCCGGCGCTCCATGAAGCAGGCATCTTACCTGTACCGGCACAGGACTTTGGAAAGCAGCATCCTTGAGGACGATGCGCCCGAGAAGGAGGGTCTTATTGCGTTCATGATGAACGAGAACTACGGCAGGCCAATAGACAAGTCAGAAACTCTGTCCTCCACCTCTTTCCCTCCGTCCTACGACAGCGTCACCAGAGGCACGAGCGACAATCTGCAGCTGAAGATAACAGACATGAGCAAAAGCGATGAGGCTGTAGATTGTCTTCTCTCGCCGGACAAGGATAAGGAATCAATTGTTTAAGTGTTTGTTTAGAATGCTTTAAAATATTGTTTACAGAATGTAATGCTGTAACTACACAACGATTGAAGCAGCCTTCTTACTAAAAATTAGTTGCAAAAGAAACAATGGAGTTTTTAACTACAGGAGTCTAATAAGTCATATAACCTTTGACCCTGCTCTTTTTGACTTGGCTCAATATTTATATTTATATATGCACAGGAAGAATCTTTGCAGGGTCATAGCTGTTATATCAATGGTGTGAATAAGAATAGGCTAGACTGTAAAACAGTAAACACAGTGTATATCTATCCACAGATAAAGCCTGGCTGTATACATTCATATAAGGTCTTACTCATACTAGTGTGTTTACTTATGGCAATGTATGACCTTGCATTCTAAAAAGAAAAAAAAAATATCACAGCTGCTGTAGCAAAATGTAACACTTACTGTATATGTTGTGAATGGTCTTTCATAAATTTATTATATTTGATATTTTTTTACTTAAAAAAAAAGTCTCTTTTTCCATGGAGATTAATGATCCTTACACTCTTCATGATGAACTCTGAGTCAAGGTAATAGGAACTTGTGGGATCCCCATTGCTTGAAGATGAAAGTTGTTGCAAATTAAAGTATCAAATTAGCAACATTTAAACTGTTTATTACACTTAGCCCTCCCTCTTGGGACTTGCAACTGCACATCAGCAGAAACACAAAAAAGAACCAGAGAAGCAAATGATGACAAAATAATGAGAGAAATGGCTTGTTCTGTCCTTCAGGAAACTAGATAGTAATGGATTCTGTTTGTAAAACTGTTAATAAAAGCACTAATTTTTTAGTATGTTTCAAGAATCTGCTTTGAAATCCGCACTCAAACTCGCCATAGAAGTAGCGCATCACGTTTGTGTGTAGTGCTCCAAAGCACCATCTATGCTGGCAAACGTTCTGTTCAGGTAGTGGGATTGGTTATGTTTTCCCCAGGAACACTGAGCTAAGCAGGCTTATTGGGAACTCTGTGCATCAATATTACTCAAATTATTAGTACTACTACTGCTAATAATAATCAATCAATGCCAACCGGGCCATGCAGAATGGCTGTGACAGTGTGATGAAGAAGGTGGGAGGAGAATTGCCTCTGGGCCTGTACATAAATTTTGAGGGTTTGAATCCTGTTTACTCAGTGTCCATCTTTCATTTTCTCAGATGGTGAAGTTAAATTTCTAGGGAAGGGCAAGAAATACAGGAACCAGTAATCTACTAGACGATATATATATATCTCCTCATTCCTGTAGGTAAAGTAATATTTCCAGCTGATATGTCCATCAGCTTCAGGCCAAAGAAATGACAATGGGGTTAAAGGTGGATGTGTGGCTGTAGAAAAGTACTAGAGATTTTATGTGCTAACATAGATTATTATTTATTATTAATCTTTCAGCCTCAATAGAATGTGAGAAATTGTTTATGGAATATATAGACAAATCCATCATTACAGACAAGTTCTTTCTTTTTCCCTTTCAGACTGATTGTACTTGGGTTTGGTTGGACTTCATGGGAAATCTTGAGATTTCTGTAATGAGCCATTGCACTTTAAGGAAGAGTAATTGTGATTTTCACCTTGGAGAAGCAAGGATATCAAGAATGTATTTAAGGTGTATTGTCACTAACATTTAGTTACATCCCAGGTTGTAAAGGAGTCAAAAACCACATGAGGTTGGCAACAAGAATTAAAACAACAGTCAAATGTATCTATGGCCATTGTTATCTGTCCTCTAAACAAGTCAGAATATGTAAGACAACATGTCAAAAGGCTGACAATGTATCTGTGTAAATATGGGCTAATATATTCTCTCCATTCATTGAGAGGTGTCTCAGGCATTTACTTGAGAGTGGTCTATTGGTTTATTCAGATGATTTGCCATCAGGATTCCTGGGGTCTATTCCTGATTCTTACTACATGATTTTTAGGCAAATAATTTAACCTATCTGTGCCTCAGTTTACCCATCTGTAAAATGGGAATAATAATACTTACCTACCTCACAGGGGTGTTGTAAGACTTTCTGGTTGCAAAGTGCTATAAGGGAATGAACCGTACTATATAAGTATTATTATAATCATGCTCTCTTGCCCTTTTAACCCCATGTCTATGGTGTATAACATAGGGCTGTTCCTCTGGGCATTTTGTTGCCTTTAAATCTTGTATGTAATTAGATTCTAACTTAAGGGGACTACTCTTCGTTCCTTAAAGTGGAAACACTCTTTATTCTTTCCCCCCTCCCCACCTCTAACCTCCCCCCAGAAAAACAGAATTGCTCAAGGCTTCTCAAATTAGAGAAACTTTATACAGATTCCCTGTGTATTTATGCTGTAATGTTATTCTGACTGTACATATCACCCAGAAGAGTATGCGATTTTTATATTTATATACATATATATATATACACACATACGTATATCTATACATATATATGTACCTTGTGAGTTTATAGAGTGGCTGACACTCAGAGGACACAACTTACTGATTAAAATGTTTTCTCCTCAATGGGATTTATTGATCATTAGCAACAAGCTGCTGCCTATAATGAAACTGTTTAATTAGAAAATAGTACATTCATTACTTGCTGAACAAGCATTTATTGGCTGACAACTAGTAAAATTATTTTCCTTTCAAAGCTTTAGGGAAAAAAAAAAAAAAGAGGAAAAATACAAATACTAAGAAAAAGGAGAATTTTTCATAGGTTTTTTTTCATGTAAATTATGAACTATTTGAAACCCAAGGAACATGCCAGCCTGCACTCAGAAGTGGGGTTTTGGTCATGCTGTCTCAAAAATATTTTAATTATTTTCACCATATATTAGAAAATATTCAACTGCTGTTCTTATTAAGAGTCAGGCCCGGAAATGAAAGGGATGTAGAGATGATTAGCTGGTCACTGATTATATTAGAGAAGAGCTCTTCCTGTGGTCATTTCACCCTTGAGTTGAACATTTTAGTGTCATTGCTGTGAGACCCTGTAGTACTGATGCAATCACAAATGGCTGTATTTTTCCCAAAACCTGTAAAGGAAAAAAAAAAAAAAAAGGCAATGCAAAAAAATCTGAAAGAGGGTCTTAACTCTGGATGTTTACAGTGCAACTTTCTAAAACTGAATTGTAAATTACTTTCAAAACCTTTGTAACTGGAAGGTTGGTTTTCTATTGGGTTTTCTATTGCTTTGTGGCACATTTCTTTAGAGATGAAGAGGGAATGGTATCTTTGTATGGTTGCAGAAATCCCCTCAAACACATCAAATAATCTCACTAGTAGATCCTTATTAATGGAGATGCTGATCCGAATCCAGCCATGATACAACCACCTGGTGCAGTGATTTAGTTTCAGACACTAACTCAATCGTTGGCCCACACTGTCTCTAAGCATGGTGAGTGCTACCATTTTTTTCTGTTGATTTCTTCAATAAAGGCAACCACATGAATCACTCAAGCTACTAAAAGAGCAAGGAAAATATCAGCCAATATCATAGGACATATTAAGCTGTTTGTACCTGGAAAAATGGAAAAATTGAAGTTTATTATGTTTCTTTATTAAATAAATAAGGATAACGAATATGTCCTGTGTCTTTTATTATTTCTTTTTATTTTCTTTTTTTTTTTTCTTTTTAATGTTATCAACATTTATGTTATGATTTCTTTGACTGTTTTTCAACATATTTTTTGGGGACATTCATACTGACTTTTGTTAGAAGGCTTGCATCTTACATTGTAAGGCAACCTACAAGGCATTAAGGGCTTGATCCAAAGCATATGAAATCAATGGAAATTTTCTGGATACATCAAATTATTTAGAAGCAGATCCAAAAGATTCTCTTCAAACAGAGTCATTTATAGGATGAACCCAGCATGGATATTTCAATCCATTCTGCCTGGTAGAATTAGCTGGAGGAGGAAAAGTTTTACTGGAAACATGGGATCCCACTCAGAAATTAATAAAAACCATATAAATTATATTTTCCTAGTGGTAGTATGGATATCTTTCCATTTTAATTATATTGATTTGCATTTTGGTAATTATCATATTAGTTAGGTCTTAAAATTTGTACTAAATAAAGAGCAATGTCCTTCCTAATGCATGTGTGCCTTAATTCTGGAAGGAGCTTCAGAAGGCCATGGCCAATCCTCAGCCTTGATTGGATCAGCATTATCTTCATCCAGGTCAGCATCAATTTGGTTACCCTGTTTCAGTGCTCTCATTTCTATTTAAACAGGGTAGGATCCTAATCATTTTAAACCGGAACAAAATCAAACTAGTTTGAACTGCAGTTAAAAGGTCCAGTCAGACCTTTGAATTAGTTTAATAAAATAATTTTATAATCATATTTTTCATTAAGCTGGAGCAGTCTGACTTGTGAAAAAGACTTTTTTTTTAATAAGAATTTGCTAAAATGTGTCATATAATAATTTGACTTCTGTGTAATCATACGTATAAAATGATTCTGTCTGAAAAAATTTCAGCAAAGTATTTTTTGTTAGAAGGAACAGTTTGCTGAAATGCAAACTCTCTGTGGAAGCATGTCAAGTTAGTTAAGGAAATTCCTGGTTGTAATTTGAGGTCCCATGAGAAGGACATTCAGAGTCATAATCCCCACTATGAAAACTTTCACATCTAGATTTTTACCAGAATTTCCTAACTTACATGGTTGCGATTCCAACACTGTGCTACAGAATGCTTTGGGTTACAGGACTCTTCTAATTTTCATGCAGATCTTGGGGAAGTTTCTAAGGGGTTTCAGATTTTCTATTTTTCAGGATGAAATTTTAAGGAAGAAAATTGCTAAATTGATTTCTTGTTTTCCAGCCCTAGCAAGTAACCTGGAGTATTGGTTCCTCAGAAAATGGGATTCTTTTTTTTTTTAATTAAATCATGAAATCATATCATTCTTTGTGTTGGAAGGCACCTAAAGATCATCTGGTTCCCACCTCCTGCCATGGTCAGGGACACTAGACCAAGTTGCTCTGAGCCCCATCCAACCTGGCCTTGAACACTTCCAGAACAGAGCAACAATAGCTTCTCTGGGAAGTTGATTCCAGTGCCTCACCATCCTCACAGGAGAGAATTTCTTCCTAATACCCAGTCTAAATTTACCCTCCTTTTGCTTAAAGCCATTCATCAAATTATGTTGATTTTGCAAAGCAGCAGATCTATTAAATCAAGCCTGTGTGAAATGCATGAGATTGGAGTCAGACCCTGCAATTTCCAGATTCATGCTGAGATTTTTTTTTAGTGGTTTCAGTTCCTTCATACTTTTGATGCAAATTGTCTTACTAAATACCAGGGTCACTGTGGAAACTAGTCTGTGTTAAGAGGGAGAGGTAACAGCAGCACAGGCAGCTCATGCAGTTTTCTTTGGAAAAATCACACATTAGCAATTTGATTTAGATATAAAGAGAATTTTTATAATCATCAAAAGTCGCTGTAGGAAGCAGAAAAGTAAAGAATTAAGGCTTTGCACAGCAGAGCCTCAGCTGGGCTCTAAAGGACGCCCATGCAGGATGACAGTGTCATGTTTCTGACACCAGCAATGCATTTTACTGCTGTGTGTCAGGGCGCTGAGACCAGAACAGAACTGGATTTAAAACAGGGGAAAAGAGGCTGGAGCAGAGCACACGGAGAGAAAGCGCCCGACACCCACGAAGCGGCTGCTCCTTCATGTCAATCCCCCCCGCGAGCCGCGAAAGACCAGCCGCGCCGGGTGAAGAACAAACATGGAAATCCTCCCCAGTGTTTACATGTTGCAAAGAAATAGCAGCCGTGTCAAAGGGAAAGCATGTGAAAGCAAATAGTCCACAGGGAATGGCTATTGGCAGCCAACAAAAAAATGCTTCGGAGTCAAACGGCCCCGATAACCCCACGAGGGCTGGAGGTGTCGGGCTGCAGGGCGGGCATGGGTTTGTCAGCACCTCCACCCGAGCTATTTTAGCCAGCTGACAAACAGGACTTTGAGCAGCTCCTGACCCACGTGCCTCTGCCGTGGCAAAGTTTCTGAGACTGCTGCTGCAGTTGTTGCTCCCTGGACCTCATTACTTTGCATTGGGTTGGGAGTCCCTGCCAGCTCAGGGCGCCGGAGGTCTTTTTCCCCTAGAAAAATAACTACACTGTCCCACAAAACAGCATCCAGTGTTCAAACATCAGCAGACTGCCTTACATAATGAGACTTTAATTCAAAAGAAATGTACTTTTTCCTTCTTTGGATTATTATTTCTACTATTATTATTTAGTTTTAATACCACAGAACTTCAAGGGTATGACCTGGTGATATTCTGAAGCTTTCTGTTTTTCTAACAGTCACGTTAGTCAAAAAAATAGAGCTTCATGAGAAAAATGACCAAAGATGAAGACAATTATGGTTAAACCATGCTAAATGGCTCTAAAAGGAATTCCAACACTGTTCTCTGCTAAAAGCTGACTTGAACTATAGAGTCATGCTTTAGAACACCTTTGTTTTCTGTGAAATCTGTTTTTCTAAAGCCGACGGAAATTCAGCAATTCCCTTAGGGAAATCAGGTTTCTAACAGTTTTTGTTATTTTTTGTTTTGTTTGGTTGGGGTTTTTTTTTTGTTTTGTTGGGTTTTTTTTGGTTTGTTTGTTTTTGGTTTGTTGGTTTGGGGGTGTTTTTTTGTTTCTTTTTTTTTTTTTTCATATGGACTCCCTCAGTTGCTCGTATTTGTCTTAATTTTTAATCTTCCCAAACCTGCAGACGACACAGAAAATAATTTTCATTTTTTGCTCAGGAGCAAATTGTATTCATGATAAGTATTTGTAAAGCGGATAAAAACCTGGAGTTATGGGGCGCAATACAATACAGGACAGTTCAGCCCTTTGTGGTCTTGTTGACATAGATTCATTAAATCATAGTATAGTTTGGGTTGGAAAAGGAACTTTAAAGGTCATCTATCACCAACTGCCCTGCAGTGAGCAGGAATACCTTCCACTAGCCCAGGTTGCTCCAAGCCCCATCCAACTTGACCTTGAACACTTCCAGTATTGGGGCATCCACAGCTTCTCTGGGCAACCTGTACCAGAGCCTCACCACTCTCCTTGTAAAGAAAAAACATAATCCCTATGTGCCCACTGCAGGTCTGCTCTCACCTTTTCTTTGCAGGGTCTGTAGACCTGCTGCAGCCCTACAGATGCTGCTCTGAATTTGCTCCCAGCAGATATGGAAATGCTAGAGGCTGAGGTAAAGAGGTGACATTGCTCTGCTCCTTTATATCATGGAGGAGCTTCATTCTCCAGCTGTTTCCCATTTTTCACCTGAGTGGGGCAAGGTCTGTGGGAAGGGATAAATCCCCAGGGAAGGCATGGAGCTACTTTATCGGCTGGAGTGAAGGGCTGTGTTTCCTCATGATAGAGCATGGCAGTTCTTGGAAAAAACACCTGGTGGTTTTGAAATGCATATTGTTGATCTTGAAGGAATTTGATATTTATTTGTTTTACTGTTTGGGACTACAGACTGTAACTTGCAGCCACATCCACATTAAACCTTAAATAGGAGCAGACATCACTTCCTCCTGTCCTTGCCTTGCTACAGTAAAAGAGCCAGCAGATTTAAACATGCTCCATTCTCTTATTAAGGGAGTGAGGACTGAAAGGATGCTCTCGGGCTTTGCTGGGTTGGTTGTGGTGTCTGACTTTCCTGTGAGGTTTGCTGAAAAGACTTTGAGGGAAGAAGAAGAGAAGAATGTCCCCCTGAGCCTGTGAGGATGTAGGATGCTGTGGTTTGAAGGTGTATTGCTCTGGATGTTGCAAGGGGAGGTTCGTAGCTGTGTCAAGTGCTTCAGCAGCACTGTGCTGAGGTGCTGAAGATGTGCAGGGTCTTCTCTAAAGCCTGGGGTTGAAATGAGGTAAAAAGAGCTGTTTCCTTTGTGCAGGAAGCCCTTATCCAGGAGGGGAAGATACCAGTCCTCAAAGGAGGGCAGGTGCTTCTCAGGAATTGTCTGGATTTCTGTAGATAAGATATGTGCTCACAGGGTCCATGTGCCTCTCCCTGGCCTATTTCAATCTGGTTTGCTGGAGGGGTGGGAGTCTCAAAAATAAATTAATTCCTATGAATTTTGCAAAAATAGGTAGCTGAGGAGACTGAGTCTTTAGCAAACAGGAAAGGTTATAAAAAGAGCTCAGATATTAAGGAAAGGCCAAACATTTTCATAGAGAGAGTATGTCTTATTAATGCTTCAGTTTGTAGGGTGAAGAATTAATTTGCATTTGCTTAATCACCAAGGACCACCAATTTCATGGAGCAAAACACAGGAAACCAGGTGCTGTTAGTTCTGGTACCTTGAGATTTGTTTGGATTGCCTTCACTATCAAATGGGAAGATACTTGAGACAGAAGTTATTGCACTTTGTTTTCCATAAGGAGCTAGAAGGATGGCTACGTACCACAGAGGTAAGATCAGCTCTGTGCCTCTCTCTGTTGCCATACTTTTGTGAAATGCTTCTCATCAAAAATTGGAGGAGCTGAGAAAATATGGAGAGGGGCAAGGTGAGCGTTAGAATTTAACAAGTACTTGATTTGCTTTGGTATGAGCTGCTATTGAATAGAGTGGTGGGTGTGTGAAGGGGGTAAGCTCAGTGGTGATGACACTGGCATAAATCTCTTGCAGCAGGTGATGCTCACCATCAGCAGTGATGCAGTTTGTAAGCAGTTCAGGTTTGTGCACAGTGCCTGACAGATGCCTCTGTGTGTGCACAGCTCAGATAGCTGCTTATCTGCACTGCTGGTGCTCCAGGAATCCTTTATCTCCCTAGAAATGTTGCAGAGTTCAGCTGGGCAAGCTCTCCAGCCGCAGGATTTCACTGCACTGTCCTCTCCAGGAAGCAAGAAAGTGCAGAGGGCAGCAGTCTGGATGTGCTCCTGCACGTGCAGCTCCCATGGCTGGATTCATGTCCCAGAAAGTTGTTCTCACAGCACTATGATACAGTAAGTCAAAAGAGTGGATGAGATGGGCTAGAAGATATGTCCACTGGAAAAAAAGGTCCTCTTTCACTATTTACTTTTTAAAACTCAAGGCTGTGTTGGGGAATTTGGGTTCGAGCCCTCTTTCTCCTCAGTGTCAGAGGAAGCCCTTCCAAAACCCAGTAAGAGTCAACCCCAGTGAAGGTACTCCTGTAAGTCAAGCTCCCCTTTCCCCATAACAGGGCCCACTGCACAGCTGGAGGTTGATTTAGGATACAAAAACACACCCACTACCATTAAACCCCAAGTTTTTTGCCACTTAAATCATAGTGAAATGTCTTTTGTCAAGAGTGGGTGCCAGGCAATACAGCATCTTCACTGGCATTTGCTATAGAGCCGGGCTGAGTGATCCTATTGTTCACTGAAACATAGCAGAGGCCAGAAGAAGAACCACCCACCTTCTCATATACAGAGGCTTTCTAGATTCTGGGGAACACATCTTCATTTTGTTGGAAACTTGTAGTGGTTAACCAGAAAGGGAAATGCTCATCTGGGTGGAGTTGTGTTTCTAAACCCATTCTGAGCCTGACACTGGACTGCCTTAGCGCAGCCAAAGATGCATTGTCTCCCACAAAAACAACATGCCTGGTGCAAGGGGAAGCTGTTCAAGTGTCCACAGGTCAGGTGTGACCACCAAGGATAAAGCCCCAGTTTGTCACCCTGCTATTGACCCATCCTCTTGCACCATGAGAAGGTCTTGTCTTTCACACATGGTATGCATATGCCAGGAACCATCACCCACAAAAGCTGCAGAAATTATTTTTGTGTAGGGTCTTGAGGATTTAACAGCTTCAGGGGCCAGAATGTGAACCTGCTACTCAGCAGCTGTGATCTCCTCTCACCTCAGCCTCTCCAGGAAGGATGGGAAGATCGGCCTCAAGATTAGTCAGCCTTCACATTCTTAGAGTGCTTGGCATAGAAACACTCCTGAGCACTGACAGGGGGAAGGTGAAGAGCTGCCCGGCGATCCAGAAGGCGGTAAATGTGGCCCCTCTCCAAATCTAACAGGGGTAATAAAGGTATTGCTTTATTAGGTTGCACAAGACATAGTAAGCAGGGTGAGAGGGGTGACTTGCTGGCTTACGCCTCTCAAGTCAGTTCAGTGTAATTGCAATGTGTATTGGGAAGGGTGGACAAAGCACACTCCTTTGTGCTCCAAGTGGACCATCCTCCTCAGTTTCGTCTGAAAGGAATTTAGTTCACATGCTCAGAAGTGGTGGGGGGGATTCTCAGCAAAACCAAACTGTCACTTCCATACAGGCAACAAGGGCATGTCTTCCTTAGCAATCTGTCCTGGTGCAAACTCCAAATGCAGTTAAAAGGAGTTCCCCAGACTAAAGAATGAGATGAAACATGATCCTATAGGAATCTTTTTATCTGATGATGTTTGCAACTATCAATCTGAGCTTTTCTAATCCTCTTCATTCTTGGTGTAGGCAGTTGATGGTTGCAAGTATCACAGTCCTGGTCTCAGACCTGTGTCCAAATCTCTGAAGCCTGAAGCTTAAGGTCCTTACCCAGCTCTAATTTGAGAACTTTGACTCTCACACCAGCTGACTTTGTGGATTAAATTCATGTAAATACCTTCATAGTGACTGGCAAAACATACTCGTGATGCTGTCCTAAATTGGGGTGCTCTCCCTCCAGAGGTGTCAGTTTGATGTTATCACCTACTCAGCAAATAAATCCCTTTATTGGAGGATGGAGAATTCATGTTCTTCAGTCAGGCCCACAAACAACTTCTTTACCCTGTAAGTCTGTTTTCTACTCTGTTTTGCCATCACTAAAGCTCGTTTTCTAAACACTTCAAAGATGCTGTTATTAATGCTTTGATATCATCTCTATTTCAGCTCAGTTTCCTATGAGTCACCCCAGTGTTTGCACCTTGGTGCTTTGTCTTATTGGTCTGTGAAAGAGCCAGGGTTAGAGTTTCTATTCCAAATGCTCATCTCCCTCCCAAGCTAATGGGGTCAGACAGGTCTGCCTGCAAGAGGCAGATTTTCTTAAGGGTGTCATGCTGCTGACAAAAGCTATGAGGTGGTGATCAAAGGATCGCTTGGTTTACAGCTCTATCTATATGACTGGACCAAGGTAATGCCTCACAAACAGCATGAGACATGCTTCATTCCCCCTGGCCTCCAAAACGGTTGAGATGTCCTACACTAGACCCAAGCACTACTTTTTTCTGCTAATTTCCCTGTTTGTAAGGATATACATTAACTTCTGGGTACTGTTGGTTTGGTTTTTTATCTGCCTTTACAGTTGAGATGAGCCCAAAAAAAACCCATGCCCTCTGTTAACCTCAGCCATCAGCAGTGTTGGAGCCAAAAGATAGACACAGCTTCATGGACCAAATCTTGGACTGTGTTTCTAACTCATACAGGTTACATTCCTGCTGCTTACCAAAATGAGTCACCAGTTGTTTTACTTGCCCGGTGAATAACTAGGATGGCAGGAATAAACTCTGGTCTAACTGAGGGGGGGGGGTCTCACCTTCGAACCTGTTTAGTTGAATCAATCCTTAGCCTGTCTGAACCCTAAAAAGCATATTTGGGATGTTGACCTAAATCAGAACAGTCTCAGGGATGTTTCCCTGTTCACCCATCAGGGCACGCTGCTAGATCACTCCTCCCCTGCAAAACCTCGAGATCTTCCAAGAAGGGAAAATGGCTGTTGGGAAAAGAAATGTTAGTAGAACAGGCATCTGGAGATGGGAGACAATCAGAAATTGGGAAGCAATATGAGAATACAGGGGGGTTAAGTATGAATGGGGTGGGATGGCCTGGGGACACCACCAAGCTGTTAGCACTATGAGAAAGTGCACAGGGAACGAGTGGTGCAGAGCTCAGAGCAGTTGTGTAGTCTGGATGATAGTGTGGCAGCGCTGAATTCTGTGCCTGGCCATGTCTTGTTTAGTGAAATAGGAATAATCACTTTGACAAAGGGCTCTGACAGCTTGGGAACAACCCGGGGAGTTCCCCAGACAGGCTGTTCTCCATCTGTTCAGTCCCAGGGAGAAACCTGGCTTGTTCATCAGGCCACCAAAAAGTCTGGTATATGCTGGTTTGACAGTTCTCCTTGATAGGCTCACAGGAACTGGGGAATTTGGGGGAAGGATATATGATAATTCTCCCCCCATAAGTCTAACCAATCTCATAATAATTTAAAAAATAAAGGCAGAAAAGCGAAGCTCTGCATTCACGTATGTGTATACATGGAATTTCATGGTTTCAGGAGGAATTTCTGAAGTGATTTACCTTGGGAGGACTCCACGACTCCATCCTGGCCTTCTGAGGATACTTTTCTGAGTCAAAACGTGTTCATCATTTTCAGAGGACGGAGAAGGTAGGCTATTTCATACTCTAAAATTGTGTGCAACATTAATGAAGCCAAAGCCACAGAAGGACTCAGTTACACATACATTACAAAGTGACCACAAAATCTAATACTGGTGGAGTTCAAATGTCTGTTGGCTTGCTAGAAGATGACCACAAGGAATGCAAAGCACTCTCTGGTTACTGCTGTCACCACTCCTGGGGAGAAACCCTGCTGGGCTAGAAACCTACCCCAAGCAGCTGATGACACAAGATTTAAGTGCAGCTTGCTGTTACTGTTGATTCCTGTTTGTCAAACCTCTTTACTTGATATTTATAGGGCGTCACAGAGGGAGACATGTTGCTCTTGGTGCTAGAGACAACTCACCTTGCAAGTGATGGCAAAATCATCCCAGGATGAAAGGCCAGAGTGAGACAAATGCACCTGACTCAGCAGTAAGTCCAGTCTCCTCCTCTCCCAGTGTGCAGCACGACTGCTGCTGAGCCACAAAGGGTGCTCTGAGCAGCTCTGCCAACAGCAGCTGTCCCTCTGGGCCGAGCAAAGAGGCATCTGAGAAATCTTGGTATGTCTTCTGCCACACTCAGCAGGAAAGCTCCAACTGCACTGCAGGCTAAAAGTGATCTTGCAGCACGGCCGAAAGGTTCAACACCCAGTCGTCCTTGTCATAGCACATTAAAAACGGGTGATCATTCAGCTGTGCACAAGCAGAGGCTTTTATGTAGAGCAAATGTAATTTCTGCCACAGATCAGCACGGGAAGCAGCGGGCAACCCCCAGGAGTAAGCTTTCTGCTGATGTTTGGAGTCTCTACAAAGATTGCATGCTCGGCAAGACCCAGGTCTCTGAGAGGGGGAAACAAATAAAAGATTCCTGCTTTCTTCGCAAGATGCTTTCCAAGGAGCAGTGACAGGGGATGTCCTCTGGCCACAAGGCAGATGCAGTCTGTCCTGTGTTGCTCATGGCTGGCGTTTGAGGTTCGGAGGGCCAAGGGATGCTTCATGGGAGGCCACATGGCAGTCCAGGGGTATCAGCTGTGCCCAAGTACTCTCCAGAAACACCACACCTCCTCGCCCCTTTCCCAAGCTCTCAGCATGGAGGTCTCCAGATCATCGCTAGTTAATAGTGGTTCCTTGCCAGGACTTTTCCTAACTTCCAATGAGAGTAGTGGAGCCAACAGATGTTTTACTTTCAAAAGCTGAACAAAGTCCCAAATTCATATCTTTTGGTCAACTTTATGTCAAACATTTTGACTGAACCAAGACTACATGTACATTTATTAAGGGCTGCTTCGGCTGAAGACATCATATTAAAATACTGTGCTTAAGCACTGAGACTCCTCAGTTTTCTCTTTGAATATATTGTTCCCTTATCTGTCCTTTGGTTCATTAAGATTCAGGCTAAAAGAATTGCAAGCTTTGGTCAAGCTTGAGCATCCAGCTCACACCAGATATCTCTGACACTACTGACAGATTTTAACACCTCTCTAGCAGCACTCCAGCCTGAAGCTGTGCCATGTCCTGGAGGTGAAAGTCTCCATTGCCCATTGGGCTTTTTTTGTAGACCCTGAAAGTGTCCCTTACATTGTTAATGCAACGGTAAGCAGAGCTAGAAGCTGCTGCAGCACAATGTTGTGTAGCCCTTATTGCAGACAGGCAAGCTGCCCCAGCTCTGCCCAGATTCAGCCTGCTCCTCTGCAAATCCATTGCTGGACACTGTACACCAAGCCCAGCCCTGTCCATGAGTAAAAACAGCCTTTTCACCAGGTGGCTGATGCTGTAAAGGACCAAGGTCTCTTCAATGTGGATATTCTTAATATGCTATTGGCAATTGAACTATGTTCAGCTTTGTACATACTTGAAAAAAAAAGGTTAAGAGGTATCCTGCTGTGGAGCAGCAACTCAAAGCTGTTACCTGTAGCCTGCTTGATCTACCACAATATTTTTTGGTTCCTCAAAAGTCATGTTTTCTTCCCCAGAAGAGCCCAAGAAAATGACCACAGTCCTGGGGGATTTTGGTGGTAATGGTCACATCAATAATCACTTCCATAGCCTCCTTCCAGCTACACAGTGAAATATTGCCTCTCTGAGTATTGCTGGGTCTGTGGGGCTCAGCCTGTGAAGGCATGATGATTTGAAATCCCATCTCTTGTTGCTTTCCCAATGAAGCACAGGAACTGGGATGCAGTTATGTGCCATGGACTCCCCAGTGTCATCAATGCCATGGCACCATGGAGCTGAGACTCTTCTGCTACAATTAGGATCGTGAAAGGATCACTGCTCTTCCTCCTGTGGTTCAACACTCCTAACATCCTTGATTAAGTGACTGCTGAACCATTTGTGGTGGGATTCAGCTGGCAGTGCTGCTCTTAAATGGCAAATACATCCTTTTCTTGCTCTTGCATTCCCTACGAACAAACAAACCTGGTTTGACCATCCAGCTTCACACTTGCATCTCTCACTTTAAGGACTCAAACCCTTAAGTACATCCTGCTCATGTGTTTCTGGTGGGTTAGAAACTATTTACATTGCAACAGCCATTGCTGAAATGTGGTCACTTCTGGGAAGTGAAGCAGCTGCTGTTTACTAAGAGACAGGAGGCTTTGTGGTTTGTACAGTGGCTGGAGCCCAAGATTTTATTCTGGTAACACCACTGCTGGGAGCTGCAGCATCATGTAGACATGCCTTTGCAAGATGAGCATTACATAGCTCAGGTGCTGTGCTGTTGGCAATGTAACCACAGACATGAGCACAGAACCCTCTGTAAACTGATTAATCTGCTGGCTTGGGTACATCCTGCAGCTCATGCTGACCCCCATGCTGTTCTAGCTAGATTGCTGAAAGCCAGCAGGCTTAAAAAGTGCTCAGGTACTGTTGGTACCTGGCCTGAGAAGGTCCTGACGTGCAACCAAAAGGTTACTATGCAGAATAGCTCCTTGAGAAACCTGTCAGCTCTCTCTGCCCTCTGTGAAATGGATGGAGTGTGTGTGTACAGGTGTGGTGGAAGGACAACTAAAGGAATACTTAAAGTGTTAATTAGAAGGTAATATGTGTGTCTGCAGTCCAGGAAGGTCCAATCCTCCCTTGGTTAAAGCTCCAACACATCTGTCTTGTCACTGTTCAGGATTGTAAGCGGACAGGTTGTTGCTCAGATAAGACTGGAAGGTAGAAAGAATCTCTTGGGTAGTCCTTCATATTATTAGGCACATTTTGCCCAGAGGAATGGTGGATGCCCCATCCCTGGAATTGTTCAAGACCAGGTTAGATGGGGCTTTGAGCAACCTGGTCTAGTGGAAGCTTCCCTGTCTTTGGCAGAGGAGTTGAAAAGAGATGTTCTTTAAGGGCCTTTCCAATCCAAAGCACTCTATGCTTCTATGATTCTATGAAATTTAAGGCACTTTGTACACCTCTCAGATCTCCTTTTGCTTTCCTTCTCAGAAATGCCCCTTCTCAGTAGGGATTTAGGAAATGGATGAGGTGAGGTGGGAGATCTCCCACAACTCCATTTAGACACATGAGAAGTCCCATGTTGTCCACCATGGGAATGGGCCACTCCCTCTGATCTCCCTGCCTGTCTCAGGTGCAGGTAGCAATAGTGAAAGGCCTGTTTTGGCAGACACCAGAAAACTGCAGAAGAGATGAAGCTGGAAATTGCCAAATGGGGAAAAGTAGGAGGTGGCCTGTTGATTATTTCACTTAATCAGGAAAGGGATCCAGTTGGATCCTATCCTTAGTACAGCTTAGCTTTTCCTGCAAGGGTAGCATAACTGATGGCACATACCTCAAACCAGACAATAATGGTGTTACTAGAAAAGTGTGCTCATTTAGTCTTGTGCCTGGGTGAACTTTCTTTAGTAACCAAACTGGACAGGTTTTTTTAACAGGATCCAGATGTGAAGCAACCTTTAAGAACTAACAGGGAGAGGTTTGAATCCATTGGGTACAGCTCTTCCTCATCCATCACTTTAATGTGATGTGGCAGCCCAGGATTTATGAGAGATGTGCTGGGAGTCAGCAGGCAGCAATGGCTGTGTCTGTCAAACTGCAGGACACTTGAGAGGCTGAATTCACAGCCCCTTGGGGATGGCAGGGATTGGCCTTGATCAGTCAGACATCGAAAGCTACTTAAGGGTGGGGACAGGAGCAGTGCTGCTGTGAACAGCAGCTGGAGATTGTGCTGCTACTTCCCTCCTGTCTACCTGCCTGGAAGAAGCCCCGTGCCACCAAAAGATGACACGTGAGATTTTCTGGAGCAGAGCCAGAGCAGATTCAGGATTGTTAAGACAGCCTTTTGATACCCATGTTAAAGCCTATCAGCATGCTGTGATAAGGGCCTGCTGTTCCATTCCTGTGGTGTTCTCCTCCTGCACATGCCACAACGCCAAGTACGGTGCTGGAAAAGTTAATGAGACACTCGACACACCAACCACGTGGTGAATCACAGAGGAACATGAAGAAATATTCAACCAGATACTCAACCACAGGAACACACTAACCATCCTGGACGCAGTGTATCATCTTCCCCCAGAGGAGACACGCGTGCTTGACAACCATTGCAGTCCTTTGGTCACACCCCAATACACCTGCAGCCACACACGGGTTGATCAGGAGAGCATTTGGTGAATTTTCTGTGGTTTTTTTTGTTGTTGCCAGCAGTTCAGGTTCCACTGCAGCCCCCACTGTGGCGCCTGTGTCCATCCCAGCTGCACAGGATGGCAGGGAAGAACCAACAGAGGCTGCTCCCTCACTGCAATCCCCTGCTGCCAGGGGTGACTGCATTTGTCACAAAGCTCCCATTAGCCGTGCATGCCAGCTATAATCTCCCAGCCCGAACACAGCAGCATCTGCTCCACAGCCAGTATTATATAACCACAATTGGCCTGTACAGGCCATGTTAAAGCCATGGGCAGGAGAGAGGCACTGGCTCCACTGCAGAGCTTGTCTTTAGTAAGAGCCTTTCGGTGACTCTGCAGACTTACACTGGTGGATTTTTTCCCTTAGCGGAATTTGGGGGCTGTGTTTCTTGCAAGTATTGTAAATGGACATGTATGCATAAGCACTACCTGCTTGGACTACTGATGTTAAATTCCCAGTCCTGGGCTGCAAGAAGTTAAGAAGAGTTTTTAAAAAAAGTTACTTAGAAAAGTTGACAGTGAGAATACACACAAGGGAAACTCTAGTGTGTCAGATTTGTTAAAAGGCTAAAAATATGCCTCTTTTTTAGAGAAAGGGGAAAGTGACTGGCAAAAGGAATTAATCTGAGACAGTCAGAAGCAGATAGAAGGATTATACAGCAGCTCATTTAGGACTGCAGAATTCATTTTCAGGCACTCTTTTGCAAAATGCCCAGTGATTCCTGTGTACCCGACAGAAGGTCCCTGAAAGCCACGTGAAGAGGACAGGGAAGGACTTCAGCCCCATTATGCACAACTGCAAATCTTTGAGTAGAACATCTTTAACTGTACTTAAGTGACAGCCAGGATTAACTTGGCTGAAACCAAACAGTACAGAAATATGTAGGACTAAATTCAAGGATGCCTCAGGAAATGTGAGGATAATCTGTGACAACAGCAGCTTTAGACTTGAGAAGCCAAAAGGTCCAGACAGACTTTTCTGCAGCTCCGTGGAGGTGATGCACTGGCTTTCACTGGTTTTAAGTGAATGTGTTTGTGCACAGCACAAGTGCACAACTATCACACATCTTCTCCTTTTCTCTCTAGGTGGTGGAAGACCCTCTTAATGTGTAACCGTGCCCAGCCACTCAGCCATACAGACTCTCCTGCTCCTTCCCACCCGAGGACTGCCAGGTGACTTTTTGAATGTGTGAGCAAAATCTCAGGATTTCACACACCATCACTCTTCAGGATGCTTCAATCCCGAGACTGCAAAGAAAGGCTGCTTTACACAGTCTAGCAGCAGAGAAATGGGAAGTGCACAGGGGAAAAGGCCAACCTGCCTAAAAATACACGGGTCACTGCTCAGGAAAAAGGTTGGTGCTTGGAGGGCACCAGCAGCACCCTCTGGTGACTTGAGCCGTCCCAGACAGCTGAGGAGAAGGGTTTGGATTCCGCAGGGCTTTTGCCATTACTGGAATAAATCATTCAAAACTCTGACAGCCCCCAGAGGGAGTTTGAGGTTGTGAAAAAGTGGCAGGGGAGAAGAAGAAAGAAAGGCATGGCAAGGCTCCTTGGAGGTGAGAGAAGGTTACCTTTGTGCAGTCATCCTGTACCAGGGCTGGCCTTGAACGCAGATGCAGTTGCTTAAGCAGGTCACAGTGATGTGGGTAGGGGAGGTGTTAGTAGCTTCTGTCTGCCCCAGTTTCTCCCTGCAAGGAGTTGGTAGGGAGTCGTCAGTACTACAGCCTATTGCAGGGGCAGTTATTTGCTGCCTTAGAAGCTCCTCAAGCACAAGGCAGTGTCTTACTATGAACAACACCTGCTAAACAAACAACAAATATCACCCAGAAATTTAGTCTTTCTATTTTCTCCTGCCCAAATACCCTTTTCTGCTGACCAGGGAAACAGCTAAGCTGCTACTGCTTCCTGTTACCTCTCAGCTATCCCGTGCCTGGCATGGGAAACCCCAGGGTGCAGTGAGCTGCAGGTCTCCCTGGTGATATCAGCTCCTGAACACACATTTGGTCTCCTTTGCTTCCTGCACTGCCCAGGGAATATCAGATCAAATTCACAGTAGTTAGTCCCTAGCTTGCAAATATTAAAAGCATGGGCTGAAATTATCTGAAAGATTGCCTGGAGCAAAAAATAAAATTCATGATCTATAGCTTTGATTTCTGCAGGGGAAGTTGGTAATGTGCCATAAAAACATAAAACCATTTAGGCTGGAAAGGACGTCTGGAGGTCCAGTGCCCTGCTCAAGAAGGGCTCACTTCAAATGTTTGATGCTAAATCAGGTTGATCAGAGCCCTGTTTACTCAGGATTTGAATACCAGCAAGAATAGGGATGGCACAGGCTCCCTGGGTCCCTGTTCCAAGCTGAATCACTCTTTTGGTGACTTTTTTCCTCTTATAGGTAATTAAAATTCCTTTGCTGCAAATTGTGCCATCACTTTTTAATGTTTTGATGTAAACTTCAGGGAAAAAATGGCTCTTTTTTCTCACTGATCCCACATCAGTTAGAAGATGATGACAGTGTGGTGCCTTCTTAGTGTTTTCTTCCCTCTAGCGTGATGAAAATAAGCTTTTTCCCTTTCTCGCACACTGTGCTCTCCTGCATCCTAAGCATCAAGTTGGCCCTCCACTAGACAAGCTCCAGTTTGTGACATCTCCCTTGAACTGGGAATCCTGAATCTGGAGAAAGTAATCCAGATATGACCTTATAAAGATCAAGAGAATCAAAACTTACATCCCAGAGCATGCTGCCTGCACTTATGCTCATACATAGACCTTCACTGGTGTGAAGGTTCCTTGTAGACTCCTCTTCAACTCATGAGCAGGTTTTTAAATGTCACTTTACGCATGTGCAGCTTCTGAGATCAGAAAGCAGTGAATTCAAGAAAGTAATTGATTGGCTGATAGGATTGTGCCACTTCTTTTTGAGGTGACAACACCAGACTCCCACTAAGTACCGTGACTGAAGGGGGAGGACAAAATATGCCTTTGTGCACTGTTAAGGAAAACACTCTTCTACGTGTTCTGTCGTCATGTAAAACTCAGTCTTGATCTCCTATGTATCAGAGTAGTTTCAAATAAGATTTTAAGGAGTACTTCAACTTTTTCTTGCCATGTATGGTCTAGGAGATGGAGAAGAGTTGTGCTGGGGGTCCAAATGATTTTATTCTTCCCTAAAGGAGAAGTGGACCTATTCTTAGAGAGTGCAAGAGCTGATCTGGGGCTAAAGCTTCGATGTGCTGCCTCCCACTGAACAATCCAGGAGGTCATCAGGCATGCAGTTATCAGATGCTAAGGCAGGCTAATTAGTTTGGATTGACAGATTTGAGTGTGGGTTTAATTTTCACCATGGGCAATGGCACAGTGCAGAGATCTTGAGCTAGATTATTTCCCTTGAGCAGGTGGTGATGTTGGTTCCGCGCTCTTACAATTCCCTTTCCTTTGTCTTGCTCCACTAGTTTACTTTGGGAAAAGGGCAGAAAGAGGAGTTGATTTTACTTTTCCCTTCCTGTATTCAAGGTAGCATTTCAAGCCTTCTGTGTTTTTATGTCACTGGCTCTTAAATATTTTTTTATGTAATGAATCTTAGGCATAAAACCACGTTTGGTTTTCTTCTCTTACTAATTCATTTTATTGTGCCTCATTTTCTACTTAGTCTCTTCTTAAGAAGACAGCCAAACTCTCTTTGTTTTCCACCATAAAGTAGGTCTGGGATCAACAGAAAATAGTGAAAATAGCTGAGCTGCTTTATCCATGATGAACTGGGTCTGGAGTGACTTCTGCAGAACTCCTTGAGTCTGCAACCCATGACACATGCTCTTCAGCACCAGATCCAGGGGGAAACTGCATTTTGGGAACAGAGAGACAGGTGTAGCTTTGCATCTGAGCAACTTTGCATGAGTCCACCTCCACCTTTCTGATGACACTCATGCACTTGTATGGAACATGTGCACATCAACCCCACTGGTTTGGCCAGCATTTGGTGGAGTTCCTTCATGTCTTGATGCCCATCAGAAGGCTTCCTGTGGGAGCCCTGTCCCTCAGGCATACGAAGTCAGAGGATCAGGCCACTTTAGAAAATGCATGATCTGGTCCACCCAACTGAGATGAGACAAGTAACTCTGGAGGTCAAATAACAGTTCAACCATTTTTATATCATTGTTGCCTAATCATAGAATCATTTATGTAATCGAGGCCAATCATTAACCCAACATTGCCAAGCCCACCACTGACCCATACCCCCCAAGTGCCACATCTACACAACTTTGAAATACCCTGAGTGTTGGTGACTCCACCACTTCACTGGGAAGCCTGTTCCAGTGATTGACAACCTTTTTTGTGAAGAAATGTTTCCTAATATCCAGCCTAAACGTCCCATGGCATAATGTGAAGCCTTCCTTCTTGTCCTATCACTTGTTACCTGGAACAGACCAACTCCCACCTGGCTACAACCTCCTTCCATGGAGCTGTAGAGAGCAAGAACATCTCCCATAATCACAGCAGTAATTCTAGATACACTAGGGAGCAAGACTGATCAACTCTGAGTATGCTCTTCCTAAGGAAGCTGTGCAGGAGGGATCTTGCAGGGGTTATGGCCAGGGTGGTTATCCCTTCAGGATACTCAGAGAGTGGGACTGACACAGTTTGGGTGTTTTGCTCTCCAGTTTTGGTTATCTGTGGAGGAGAGGCTTTCAGTGAGATGAAGAAAGGTCCTCTGTTTCAATTATTATGAAGCTGACTAATGTGTGAGGAACTCAAATCATCTTTCAAGTATGAATTCTCTTGCAGCTGCAGAGAGATGTAATCTGCTACCACACTGCCAGGTCACCCCCCTCTGGTAGATGAGCTGTGGGTGAGGGTTGTATGAGTCAGTGCTGGACCAGCATGCCAGTGATTGGAGTAGTTCAGCAGAAATGCTTCCTAGAAAAATGGATGGGTATCCTCCTTAATTCTGATGGAGAGTCTTTTTAAAAAGTGTTTTGAAAGGAGAAATGTTTGAAAATAAAACAGGAAAATTTCAATAGATAAATTAGAAGAGAAAAACTCTGATGTGGACATTGGTATCTTCATCACACAGGGTGAGTTTAAAACTTGCTCCTAAGTTCTAACATTGGAAACATAACTCATTGAAACAGTAAATTTTATTCAGAAACTGAAAAATCCTGTTGGAAGACACTAAAATAACAGATGTTTTCTTCCAGATTCTCCATTTGTGTATCCTGGAAGTTCACAAGGGTTTTATTTTCCTGCAAGTGGAAAACTCCAATTAGAGATGAGGGTCACAAAACTACACAATTTCTGCTCCAGAATAAATGTGGAAACCTGAATGTACAGTGCTTAGGTCAGCAGCTTACTTCTGAAGCTGGGGATTGAGAATATTATTATTTTGATTATGCCATTATTATTTTTAGTTCACATTGCCCTATGACCTTCCTCACCTGCCTAACCTAATTTCCAGCTTCTCATACAGATGAGGTTCTATATACAGTCCCAGAACTAAATCAAGAGCAAACTTTACATCATTTTGTTTAGAAGCTCCTTCAGATTCCTGAGTTGGCTATTTTGTTGTCTGCTTTTCTTGACCTGCAAGACAGATCTACCTACAACGATGTTGGTACAGACCTGCCCTTTCCATCACGGATTATCTCAGTGCTGACTTGACGTGGGGAAGTGAGTTGTCCAGTTCCCAACACAAGGGTTTCAGAGGATGTCAGACCTAGTCAGATATCTCAGGATGCTACAGAGGCTGGCAGATGTTCTCTGCAAACGTAGGGTGATGTTAACACTTGTGACCTAAAGCCTATGTCAATTAAAGCAGTTCTTTTCTGAGCTGTGTGTATGAATCAAGAAGAGAAGAAAGGAAAATATCTCCCAGTGAGTTTGGGGGAGTAGGACAAAATAAAACCCTGCTTGAAGCAAAGTGCAAGGCCTGAGGTTGGCTTCCTGTCCAGAGCAGAGTGATTTCCTACTTAAAAGCTGATTAATCCAAATGCTTTTCAATTTAGAAGGCAGAGATCAATCAATAATTATCCCATTTAATCCCAACATAAATCCTTTAATTTTTTTTTAATTAAAAGCAGCCAAGCACCACTGGCTGGGATACACTAAATTGCATTAAACCCTGGAGTCCCCAGGGAGAGGCACAGGCAGCAAATTGTGCATGTGATTTTCTTCTTTCAGTGCTGAGTTTAATGGCTGTTCTCTCTGCCTCCTGGTAGAAAATGATGAGCTTGGGATGGGTCTGGCAATGAGCAGGCAAATTAGACATTTCTTCCAAGTGTGCAATGACTCACGAATCAGAGAAGTGTCCCCTTTCTGGAAGGAAAACCAGAAAGGGAGAAATTCATCAATGCCTCTTTTTCTGTAATAGTTCCCTCCAACAGAGATAATGGACTTTGGCCATTCAGAATCCATGAGATTCAAATTTCCCAGCTCTATTTGAGCAAGATTCCTAAATCTGATGCTTGGTTTGAGAATTTCAAGGCAACCTAAATTACAGTACGTTCTATTACCTGCCTTCCTGGGTAACAATTATCACAGTGTAATTGTAGATCTAATCAATTGTTTCATGTAAACAGTAAAAACATCCCAAGAGCTGCATCTCATCTGCCATCAAATTATATGGCCCCCATGCCAGTAATGGCTGCAGGACAGCCATGGGGTGTGCAGCAAAAGCCTTTGTTTGCAGCCTTAACTTGGTGGTTGAATCATGAGCACTGCTGGCAACCAATTCTCAGATATACCCAAGTTCTACCTCCATTGGTCTAAGTAATTAAGCTGGAGTCACACCTTTCTTCTTTGATGCTGAGGAAATCTTCATTAAGTATTTCTATAAAAGCATGCTCCTGCTACTGCATTAATGATAAAATTTAATTAAAAATGTCACTAATAAAACCAAGATGGGCTGCGTGGATGTCCCTCTATTCCATGCTCCTTACCAGCAGTAGTGACTCAGCTGTGGGACACAACTATTGAAAGGGTCAGAGGCTCACAAGGTTGGAGGATCTTTTCTACAAACAAAAGCCTGTGTCTAATCCACCTCCTGCTCCTCCATCAGGGATTAAAAAATGAAGGAATTGGCTGCAAAATGGTGATGCTGCCTTCTGCATAGCAGAGATGGCAAGGTATCTTAAGGCACTGTGCTGGAGGGGAAGCCCATCCTGACTGTTTCTTCTCAGAAAATCCATCTAGTAGGAACAGCATACCCTCCGTGACTAACTACAAGCCAGAAATGAAGAGTAGGGATCATAAAAGCAAATACAGCCAAATCCATGAGATATTCCCCTTGGCTTTTAGAGTAACTTTCAATGTAACATGGTTACAGTTTTTCTCTGACCCTAATCTGATGGCTTTTTAAAGACTTCTTTGAATTTTAAAAAGCTGTTTATATTGAGCTAAAAAAAGGGTTTTACAGCACTGTCCAGTAACAGCAATGTCAGTTTTGGCAACCACAGAACAAAGGACCCTTATTTGAATGCCTCCTTTGTGCTCTGCTTTTGAAGTGTGGGTAATTTAGATTACTCTGTAAAAACAACCCTTCCTTCATTTCTTGGAGTTTGAGGGTTCATTTTCGGACAGCTGTTCTTTGAAAGCCTTTGAATAGAGCAAAGCTTAATTATCCATAGAAAAGAATAAAAAAGAAAAAGAAAAAAAATGCCTAGTTATTTTGAAATGATTGAGGCTTTTCAGAAAATATATTGTCAAATAGATGTCGCACCTGGGCAAAGTGAAAGCTGTGGTAGAGCCACACCATGCAGGCATCCCCTAAAGTGTTAAGCTTTCCCTAAGAAGTACCCTGGGAATATTTGGGATTGCAGCAAAGGCCAGAGCATCTTTGAAGCATGCATCACAGAGCATTGCTCCATGGGCTATTAGGAGTGTCCTGAAGGTCAGCTGAAGATCAAATCCATTAATTTGAATATTATGTGCTGGCCTGGTTCTCATCTGTCTCTGCTCCTGAACACAATACTATTTAACATGGAAAGTCACCTGCTGAAGTGGCTCAGGGATGAGGCTGTTTCAGCTTGGTAGCATGACCTGTGGGAAAAGAATGCCTGTGCTGACATTTCCACATGTATCAGCTCCCTGAAAGGAAAGTGTGTTTAAGAAGAATGCAAAACTTGTGGTGGTGTCTAATATAGTCACTGACATGCAGAAACTTAGCTGTACATGTTAGAGGAGAAGTCGGGAATACTGATGTTGGCATTTTAGTTGCTTTTGGAACTGCATACAGTGTTTGGGAACAGCAGAAGGTGTCTTGTGGCCAAGATGCCAACCATGATCAACATCCATATCCACCTTCCTTAGACTCTGGGTATGGGCATGTCTGGGCACTCCTTGGAAATCCCACCTCCCTGGACATCCCACCTCTGTGGATTAGTCATTTGCTTCATTAAACCCTTTCTCAGATCTGCCAGATGCTTGAGAAAACAAGACAAAACAATAAGTAGAGTATTTGTAGTCTCTCCTCTCAAGTTTGCCACATGCAGAACCTCTATGACTCCTGATCTGAGTTTTATGTTGAGGACGGGAAAGGGAAGACATCCCCCATAGTTCTGTCCAAGCAGCAGCCTGCATCTCCTCCACAGTTTCCTCCTCAGGTCAGTAATGTCCCAGGATTAATAGTTCTACTGACTCACTGAGTGTCTGGGAATGTCTCTGGGATGGGCTGCAGCTGCCGCTGTCCTGCTGCAGGTACTCTGTAAACTAATTAGCCCTTATCAGCACAGCAGCTCTCATCCACACAGAGATACCATGACAACACCGGCACTGGGTTTTTTCAACCGTGTTTTGAGAACTCCAGATTTGGGTTTGGGTACCTGCTGCTATGGAAAAAGCAAGGAAGAGTCAGTGTGTCCTGCTCTGAGCAGAAGGCATTGAGGTTTGAGGCATCCATCACCTCCTGGATTATACCCCTGCTGATCTTGGGATTGGCCTCCCCCCCACAGCTCTTCTTTGTGCTCTTGAGAACATCATCCTTATCACAGACAGCTCTGCAGTGCCTCCAGAGCACAGCTGTCAACGTCCAACCCTTGGACATCTGAGAAAAGGAGGGACTTGATGACATCTTGGAGAGAAGGACCCAGAGCTTGGTGCGATTTGGTGCTCCCCAGGGATCCTGTGGTAGAGGGATTTTCCCTGTGCAGGAGCAATGCTGCAGACCAGATGTGCTGTAACCTACTGTCAGCTAAAGCTTCCTGTTGAAGTTCACCAAGGCCAAATTTTAGTCCTTGTACATCAATGTCTGTTAATCACAGCAGGAACAGTTTTTGGTACACAAATATTTCAAGCCATGAATCCACAGCTCTAGGGAAACTCATCCACACTCTGGCTGGAGCCCACTCCTTCAAACTAGAGTTGCTTGAGTGGATGCTGAAGGAGGGGACTTCATTGCACAGTGTGAGAGATCTGGAAGTTTGTCCTACAGACTGAGGTGGCAGCAGGGTGTTGCAAGAGGGTTTGGCAACACCTGTGTACAGTGAAGGTGGTACAAACTCCAGTGCCACGAATGCCCTGGGAAGTTTCTCTGGGGTCTGTCAGAGGAACACCTAACAAGTAAATGTCTGTTATACACACTGGCTTGCAGCCAGGGAGCTGGGTTATGCTGCTGCACACCACCACTGACAGATTCTCCCTACCCCTCCAGCCCAGCAGATTAGGAATGATGGGAAGAGCTACCACACAACACATGCCATAATTAGAATATTGACCCTGTCAGAGAATCCATGTAAGAGGGTATGCCCAAACACATTTCTTACCCCCTAGAAGGAAGCCTTGCCTATGGTATAGATTATATATTAGGAAGAATTTGTTTTTACTTCGAGGATGGTGAGACACTGGAGTAGGTTGTCGAAAGAAGTTATGGGTGTCCCATCACTGGAAGTGCTCAAGGCCAGATTGGATGGGTCTTTGAGCACCCTGGTCTGGTGGAAGGTGACCCTGCCCAAGGCAGGGCAATTGGAAGTGGAAGATCTTTCAGGTTCCTTTCAACACAAGCCATTTGATGATTCTGTGTCTTCCAGGTGAGTCTCTTCTCCATATCTGTTATCGAGAAATGCTCTTTTCCCAACACTTAACCTGATGAGACATGCACAGGTTCTTAGGAGGATGGAAAGCAACCCTTTTGTTTCACAAAGACCAATATCCACAATTGAGACAGCCTTGAGTTATATTAGTCCTGGCACTTTCAACATATTTTCATTTTTAAGCATGTTTAATTAATTAAAGAGATCTCTTCTACTCTGTGTGTGACCGACTCTACAAGGACACCAGTGGGATAAGCTGTTGGTGAATAATGATGTTAATGAGTCACAGTTTCACTGCTTTTGGCTTTGGACTCCTTTATTGCACCCCTGTGTTATTTAACTTGTGTTGAGATGAAAGAATATCCCTGGATCTGCATAGTAAATTCACATTTTAATTTGCCTCTTGCTTCAGCAAAGATTGTAAGCTTCAGAAATGGACTTGACAAAATAAAAAAGCCACATATTTTTACTTGCTGCCTACCTTCAGATGATTCTCAGTGGCTGACATCACGACTACATAGAAAATGAGGACAGGAGCTGATGTATTCCAGGAAACTGCCTTATTCCTTTGTAAACCTTATATTTTTGTATTACTTGGGGAAAATTCAAGGAAGTAGAGCTCAGGGCAAACCAGTATTTCTAAATCTATATTGCAGTACAGGGATTACGTTCTTCAGGCATATACTTGGTATGTAGTTAGTGAAATCCCTGCCTTTTTTTCAGCCATCGATTAAATCTGTCCAAGTCCTTCAGGTTGCTTATTTCAAGGTTCTGACACTTTTTTTATGTAAAGTGATAAGATTCATGGGTAGTAACTAAGGAAAATATCCTACATTTGGATCTCTACACATGCATATGAGGGCAGAGCTTATTCTACCTCTGAAGCCAGAGGTTATCTTCATTCTAGTCAAGAGTTGGCTGCAGTGGGAGGCCTTCAGGACACAGACTTGACCCCACAAGCACCACTACTGCTGTTAAAGCAAATGCCTCTGTGCGATTTGGATGTGGAGCTGCTCTTGGTGTGATCCATGGCCAGGCCCCCAAGTATGGGCTCAGTTCAGACTGGACTTCTGGATTAGGTGCTGCATGCAAGAGCACTTAGCAATAGGTTGTGGAAAGATTTTGACAAAATACTTACTTCTTAAAAATCCTTCCTAAAACTTTGTTTAAAAGACCCCATTGCTACACTCCTGAAACAAGGGCTATAAGGAAAACATAGGCTACAACAAAATAGGTAATTTGAAGAGCAAACACTAACAGTGTGCTTTTACACAGACTTGAAAGCTTTTATTACTTCCCCACAGATTAGGAGAGACTTCATTCTGCTCGCTGAAATAGCTTTATCCCTTTATTTGGTGTCTCAATGATTACTTTGTTTAGCAAGCAGTGCCGATGCCAAATTACCACACCCGCAGGCACTCTCTGCCCTTGGGCTGCCAGCGTTTTCACAGGATGCAGAGGGAATTTTTCCCATTTTAACACTTGATACCCTGCTCCCGATTTTACCAACATGTGCCAGTGCCGACGCAAATATGATTTGCATTCAGTAACCTTTGTGCATGTGCCTCTTGAGGATACATTTCTCGACCCTGTATCGCCTTGTGAAATACTTACAGTGAATGGGCACAAATACACTGATATTACTCCATGGAGCAACTATTCAATATCTAAAGTCAGGAGTTCAAAGAGGATTAAGGATTGCTGGCATCTAGCAAGCTGCATTGCTTGTGGATGTGGAAGCAGCCACAGCTGCTCTCACTTCTCATGCACTGGAATTATTTCAGTGCCAGTAGAGGATTGCTCTGGAGTTTTACCTCTCCAAAAGTCATTGACCCATATTTGCTGTATTTAGCAGAATGAAAGGTCATAGGGTTAGGAAAAGTGTCCTGCCTAATAGACATGAAGGACCTGTTAGCCACTCAGTGTGAGAAAATTCACTGTGTGCAAGCAAGGTGGAAGGCAGGCTCTCTTCATCCAGAAACATACCACCTACTCCAATCAAAAAAGACGAAGGACTTCCCATCTCATTTATGTCATCCCTCTCAATGCCACTAGCTGCTTATTCTAGTATTTGGACTGTCATTTCAGAAGGGCTGGTCTGACTGGCTCGTTTCAACTATATGACTATTTTCCTGCTAAGAATAATTGTTAAGAGAACAGTTGATAGCACAGGAAAGAGGTACTAGAGAATAATATTACTTGGAGAATAATGCGTGCTCAAAGAGCTGCTGTTTGGGAATATTATAACAGCCTTTTGCATGTTAGTGATAGAAACAGATACAGGCAATAACCTCTTGGGTCCCCTCTCCATGTCCTGTCTGCAGAACACCATTGATATGCCTGTGCATAAAATAAGATGTCCCAAATTTGTACCACCTCACAAAACATAAGAGTTGCCTCTTGAAGGTTCCATACTTATGAGAACAGTAATTCAGATCCTGATTAGTATGAACAAGTATTACAAGCTCCTGTTGGCTACCATGGAGATGAGGGCACGGTCCTTCTTTGTGCCATTTGGTCTAGTGGAGCAGTGCTAGGTGACAGCTACCAAGGGAGAGTTCATTCCTGTGTGGGCTGGCAGATCTTCTGTTCCTCCCTGCTCCAACCTCAGGGATGTGCTCCTGGATCCCAGCTGCATTGCACTGCCCACCCAGTGGTGCGGAAAAACGAACCCTTCCACCCCCAAAAATGCTCTTGATGCCTGGACAGTCTGCTCTCTGTAGGGTGTGGATGTCACAGACTGACCCAGCAGCTCATCTTCAGCTGCCCCTGTGACATTTTCCTTGCAAAAGCTGCCAGCCAAAAGCTGGTGCTCCTTGCAGCAGCTGCACACAACTGTCTATTCAGAAGCAGAGATTTACTGAAGGAAGGGCCCATTGTGCAAGTAAAGCCACCATGAGTGAGGCCACATCTTGCTTTGACTGTGGCTGTGATATACAGGACTACTAAACAGGGACTGGGGTGAAATAAGTTCTGCTAATGTAATGCTCATTCCTGGATGCAGAACAGGGAGTGGAACTGTAACGAAGTATGGTATTACTATTACTATTACTATTACTATTACTATTACTATTACTATTATTATTATATCCTACAAAGCAAGTTTGTGCCAGTATTTGCAAGTTGGAAATTTTTACCCATTCATTACAACTCCTTCTGGAAAGTGCTTAATTGTCTTCATGAAATTAAATTATGGAGAACCTTAGCTTAAAGAAATTTGAAAATCCAGACATTGGTCTTGTTTCTCTTTGCTGCTCTTTTTAAGGCTGAATTGCTCAATCCTCACCTTCAGGGACTCTCACTGTTAGTCTGCCCATGGATTTTGTCACTGTAATGTAATCCCTTCTACTTTGACGGTTTATTAACGACTGAGATTCTTTTAAATGTAAACCCAGAATACTTTAAATGGGACAATTTTCTCTCTAATTCTGCAGCTTTCTTGGCAACAAGGTATAATGGTAGGAACAAACCCTCTGGAAGGCAGGTAAACCCTCTGCAGATCTGCTGGCTGTCTCCCCTGTGAAATAATTTGGTTTAGCCATAGAGGTGCTTTCCAGAGTACTCAAGGTTTACCAGTTGCTTTGAGATATAGGACGGTGTGTCCTGGCTAAAGCAAAGCCATAGGAAAAGTTGTCCCAGGAATTGTTACTGGTAGAATCTGGATCAATTCCTTGCTCTGAGTTTCTCATCTAAAACTGATGTCTCACCCTGAGATAGGAACTCTCAGCTCCAGTGGAAGTCAACAGAAATAGGCAATTTGAGAGAGCAATTCTCCATAGACAGCCATATTAGGAGAAGATGGATCACTCTCTAGAACCACCTATTTCTCTCCATTAACTTAAAGACAGCCTGGAGCAACAGTTCAGATGAGGTCCCTCGGCAGAAGAGTCTCATACTCGGTCTGTCCACCCCACTGTGCATAGTCACAGTCACAAACTCATCTTCTGTGCCATGTCCTTGATGTGATAATTCACCATGGTCACCACGTGGACAGCTGGTCCATGTGTTCATGTCCAAAGACATGAGGGTCTACACCTGTGTGCTTCACATCCAGAGTTTGCTGTCTGCCCAGATAAACTTCTCCTCAGGGGCTTCAAAATTCAATATTTATTCTTCCAGGTCTCAGTTCCCAACAGATGAAGTCGAAATGATTTCTTCTCAGCTCCCCTCAGGGATTTTGTAAGGATAAATACAGTTGGGCCTTGAGAAAACCAGTTCCTGTAGGAGTTGTAGGGAGAGATGGCAGAAAAACACCTAGCTGTCATTTTTGAGAGTGCCTCTGACAGAAGCCACTGGCATTCTGTTATTTGGGAAAAGGTCGGCTCATACCCCAGGAAGAAATTTTTTAAACTACTTCATTGGAGGTTGAATTAAGTTTGTCATTCTGCTTTTTCAGATTATGTAAAGTTCAAACTAATTTTTAACAGACAGAAAAGTTTTAAATCCCTGTATTCTTCTCTTGCTCTCTGCGAAGATAATCTGACCCCAAATAAGCCTCAGACAGATGTTTATCTAAAGTGCATTCTCATACAAGATAAAGCCGGAAACTTGGGATGAAGATAATCAAGTGACCTTATATAAAAAGCCCCAGTGTGGGTGTTCAGTTCTCTGATCTTGGTGCAAGACCCTTGGTGAGACAAAGATTAAAAATGAGCAATAGAACATTTTGTGAAGAGCCTGCTGCAAGAGCATATCCATCTTTCTAGTGATGAAAGGAAACTGGGATCCTTCTGAATCACAGAATTGTTAAGGTAGGAAAAGACCTTTAAGATCATCAAGTCAACCCAGCACCACCATGTTCATGACTAAACCAAGTCTTCAAATGCCATATCCACATTTTTGTTGAACACTTCCAGGGATGGTGCCTCCACCACTTCTCTGGGCAGTCCATTCCAATGCTTTATAACACCTTCTGTGAAAAAAAAATAAAAATCCTAATGTCTGATCTAAACCTCCACTGGCACAACCTGAGGCTGTTCCTCGTGTCCTGGCACTTGCCCCTTGGGTGAAGGAAGAGACTCACACTCATCTCACTATGACCTCTTTTCAGGTAGCTGTAGAGAGTGATAAGATCCCCCCTAAGCCTCCTTTTCTCTAGGCTAAACATCCCCAGCTCCCTCAGCAGCATCCCACAACCCTTCCACCCCCAGTCAGAGGAGACTGCAGACCATGAGACCCCCGGAGTGGCCTAGGCAAGAATGAGTTTCATTGGATATTGTGACTTTGGAGACTCCCTGATGTGTTTAGATTTTTGCAAACAGTCAATAGGAAGGGGACAGGGTAGAAAATGGAGAGAGAAATATGAAAAAGTAGGAGACCAAAGGGTTAAAAACAAACCAAGATTAGACTGACATGTAAAATGACAATATAGGTTTATATAGGTATGCTGTAAAGAGAATCAGGCAAGTGCATGGAAAAGTGAGTTATGTCCTTTTCTTCCCATATCTGATCTCATGTTAGGGACTGAGGAGCAGGTTTTGAGGGAATCTGATTCTTATTTTGTAATGGTTGGTAGGAAAACTCATTGCTTTAATTAAGATAAAAGGGCCTGGAAAATAAGAAAATCAGGGCTAAACCAAAAGCTGACAATAAAAGTCAGTGGTGCTTTACGCTTGATTTCCTGGTTGCAGAGATGCATCCCCAGCAGCACCTTTAATACCCAGAAACAGCACAGCACTGCTGGAGGGACTGTACCATCATGCTTACATCCAAATCAAGTAGAATAACACAAATATCACTCCAAAATGCAATGTTTTAGCTCTGATGACTCTTCAGACCATTAATTTTTCAACTTTCATTCAGCCACTGGCCCATTTCCCACATCACACAGGAGCCTCAGGAAGAGCTTGACAAACGCTGGTTACACACAGCAGCAAAGCAGGATCAGGGAAAGTGTTTGAAGCACCAAAGTTCCAAATGTGAACCAAAAGTTACACTTGCCTTCAAGAGGAACAATGCTGAGAAAAAGGTTTGAGGAGCAATGGGAAGACAAACCCTTTACCCCTATGATCTTGTCCCTTCTGCTGGCAAAGCAAGCAGTCTTAGACTCTATTTTTGCCCCTTTTAATTTCTAAGGTTGGTTGCTGGCAACCTGTCTAAAGCCCATTATTTTCCTTGCTCAGCCTGATCTTGGCCACAACTCCATCTGGAATCAGCAAAGAAGTGGGGGCTGTGTTAGACAGACTTGGATGTGGCAGCATCTTGTCCAAACTGCAGAAGACAGTGCAGAAAACAGGAAACCAGGATCAGGCAGCATCTCTCTCACCATAAGTGGGAGTTCACCTGAAGTTCACATCTGACTTTAACGTGAAGTTGAAGCTGATGTGTGGGCTCACATCCATCACGTCCCTTGGCTGTAATGAATTCAGCGGGGGAGCTTGTTTTGGTGGAGGAAGATCACAGAGATCTGCTGGCAGGAACTGAGCAGCAGCGAAGACTCCAGGCAGAGACAGGAAGGAGGAGGAGGTGTTTTAGGTAACACCGTACACGTAGGTGTGAAACACATTGATTTTTTTCAACCCCAGCTTGTAATGCATAGCTTTCAATTATAACTCCCTGACTGTACTCAAACAAAAGCCATGAAAAGAGGTTTGTTGAAATACTTTTTTCTTTAATAAGAGCTTATTTCTGTTTCTTGCATTTTTGAGATCTCCAAGTGACAGCAGTGGGATGACTCCTAACAAACTATACAACCACTCATAAATGAGCAGCAAGGACTGAGGCTAAGTTTATAGCATGCAGTGCAGGTAAGTTTGAGCTTGTTTTGACAAAGCTGAACCTGACCATGAGGAGCCCCATAGCTGCACTCACACTGCTAGCCTGGGCAATGCAAGGTGAATGGGGGCTGCACACCAGCAATGCAGAAAGCTCTCTCTTCAAATGCTGTGCAGGGCTCCTTTTAAGCTGTGTGCAGAGAACACAGGACTCAGAACTGTCTCACATTCCCTCCTCACAACAGGATGGATGACCTGAGATGCTTTTTTCTACCACCATCCCCTGAGACAACATAGTGACCCTGTTTGCTGTAAAAGCACTCCAGGCTATGAGGTTTGGCATCAATCTCTGCAAAGATGGCTTTATTCAGCACTCTCCTGACAGCACTGCAGAGCACTCCCTGTTATAACAGCATGGCAAAAAAAAGAAAGAAGCAGCAAGAAAAACCTGCAGCCGTCAACATGGTCTTCAGGCTGTCTGGCCTGAAACGTGTATACAGGCTGCGTCCTAAGTGCCCTGATAAGATTGGGGCTCCAGAATGTGTTGTCCTGAGAACACTTGCTGCTGGTTATCTGTGCACTGAAAAACTTTCCAAAGTTTCCCGGCCACCAGCCCTGACACCCTGATTCAGAGCAGATGACAGGCAGACGCGATACCGAACAGCTTTCGTGCCACGGGGCGATACCGAAGTGGCTGAGAACCCAAAAGCTTCGAGCGAGCTGTTGAGTCAGGTCTGCTGACAGGATGGTGCCTGTCGATACCTCCTACCCCTGTTCCTGAGGCATCCTGTGAAAAAGAATGGGATTTGTCCCCTTCCAAGACCCCTGGGGTGCTCCTCATCCTCCTGCACCTGGTGGTCAAGAGGGGACAGCCCCATCCTCCCTTCTCCTCTCTCCCAGGCTGTCAAATCCAGCTTATAAGTGAATAAATACATCATCAACTTATGAGCATATATTGCTCCAGCAGAGGTGTGTTTATTGTAATGCATGTGGGAAAGATGCCAGAGACCTTTGGTGTGGGCACCTGTGCTCTTCAAAGCATAGGTATTTTGAAGTGCCCACTGGGTAGGGGCTATTTTAAAGCTGAGGGGATTGCCATCAAGCTGTGCCTGCCTTCCTTCAGTGTACAGGATGGGGAAAACTTCAAGAAACCTCCTAGCATTGTGCTCACTGCCGTGGTCCCAAAAACACCCACCCACAACCTGATTTCCTGACATTATCCCAGTATATTAGGTGTTTAAATCATTTCTATAGAAAAATAGTTTCTGGATTTATTTTTTCATTTTTCAGCCAAAAAAAAAATCTACTAAGAGCAGAACTTAATCTTCTTACTGTATACATCCCTGTAAATCCTTACATACTCAGTAGGGTGTTGTGTGGTTTAATGGCTTAATTAGTGAATGTTTATAAAGCACTTCTGATATCTTTATATAAAAGATGCTGTGGAAGCACAGACTTACAATATTTTCACCACCCTATTAAGTTCAAGCAATGTATAGGAAAGAGATTTATTTACATAACTTAAGAATTTTATAATCCTTACAGAGCTTGCAAAAACTCAGAGAAAACTTCAGACCAGCTGCTGCTCCAGCTACCAACTGCTGACAGTCCTGGAGGTTTCTGATATCCTGATATGGGAAGGGAAAGCATTTTCTACAAAAAGCTGCTGTTTTCCTATCCTGAACAGTCTGTGGGGTGGTGAAACGTGCTTGGCACTGGAGGTGCACCCAGAGTCCTGCAGTTTGAATTTCAGACATTAGTTGCCCTAGAGAAATTGTGTGGAGATTCAGGAGTTAGGCACTATTTCTGGAAGTCCTCCTCATCAAATAGGATAAAAATAGCAATAAATACCCCAGGTGCTTTGCTAGAGGGGCAGAAACTAAGGCCCACGAAGTGCAGATCCCACTTACACAAATCCAAGTCTGGAGTAAAGGTCTACATGGAGTTTTTTGCTTTCTTTTCATCCACTCCTCAGATGGCTGTTAGAGGCAGTGGTTTTAATCAGTGATTGACATGGTTTTTGAATCCAGAGCAAACACAGAGACATCGATTTTGCTCCACGCATGTCTCTTTGTTTGTGTGTTTTGCAGTTTTAGAGTCTCTAATCATCTTCCCAGCTGAGCTGGGAATCTGGTTTGTGCCACCACCACATATCCAGTTTCAGACTGAGGTGGGCAAAAAGCCTCTGTTTTGCAGAAATAGCTGCCACTCAGGACAGAAATCCTGGAGGTGAAATGGGCATTCTAAGAAAATGTCAGTTCGATGGGTGTTTGTGAGCAGGAAAACAAACCCTTAGGTATTACTGGGAGGGACACCAATGTGCTGCTCCATAAATGTAGGGTGAGTCTCCACCAGATCTGGTTCCCATCTCATTCTTGCCCAGAATATGCTGCTGAGTCAGTGCAGAGAAGGGTGACAGACAGGATCAAAGGTATGAAACAGCTCTCATGTGAGAATGTATTTAATAGATGGGGACTCTTCTGCCTGCAGGGCAGATAAACTGAAGGAGGATGTGATAGAAGGGTATAAAGTCATGACTGGCCTGGAAAAAATGAATAGAGTAGGAGACTCTGACTCCTCTGATCCCAGGGAGGTGTCAAATAAATGAGCAAAGGGCATGTGGGAAAGAAATAAAATGAGATATTCTGCACTCTCCATGCACTACAGCTTTGCAGCTTGGATCATAGGACACTCTAGATAATATATTGTTTTTAATGTGTGTTCAGAATGAGACAGTGCAAAGTACTGGATGAAATGTCCTCCTCCTACCAAGCACAGAAAGGTTATTGGGGTGCCACAGGGCACTGCTTCTGTCTGCTCATCCTGCTCTTGCTCACGGGTCATTATGGGACACTGGGCAAGACTGAGCTCTGGTTTAACACAGTATACATGTTTTTATGTTTCTTTATGTGACATTAATTTGCCAAAAATGAGCAGCTTCCTGTTGGTGACTCCAGACAGAAGCTCTGCTTTAACACATCAGGAGTGAGTCCAAGACACAACACTGGCAGTGCTATCTGCCTGCTCTGACAAACCTTCTCTGTGATGGGGCTCACCCAGCCACCTACTGGGCCTCCTTCACACAGTCAAGCAGTGAAACTTCCAGATTTTCTCTGCAAGGCTTTCTGCAAAGAGGTTTAGCCACAAAATACAATTTAAGCATTTTTTTAGACAGTGTTGCTTTAGCTCTCAGTGCTGGGAGGTGCTGTTCCCTTCATTGTAGTTAGAGCCCCAAATTCAGAGCCAGCACAGGTTAACGTTTCTCCCATTCAAACTCTGTAGATAATTAGACAATTTAACCACAAGGACAGTCTTAAAATACCTTTGCAATACAAAACCTCAAGAGCACCCATTAAGATCTGAACAAACACAGGAGCTTAACACTGATTTTTTTGCAGCCTATTTCCTTGCCTAAATACAAGAGCCTCTTCCTCCTTTTGATTTTATGATTAAATCAAGGCTTGTCCATCTTTCTCATGAGGACATTAAAAAAATCCCTACTGCTGTACTGCCTAATTCCATTTCTTCTAAAACAGCTTCCAAGCCTTAGGGAAAATGTTCCCCCTTCAGGATGACCAGCTAAGACTTCCTTCTCTCTTTCTTCAGCTACAGTTCCGTTTTCCTGGACTTCCAAAATGTAGACTCATAGAATATCTCAGGTTGGAAGGGACTCATATCACAAAATCCAACTCCCTGCTCCTTGCAGGACTACAAAAAATTAACCATATGACTGAGAGGATCATTCAGGTGCTCCGTGAACTTTGGCAGACTGCGCCCACTTTCTCAGGAAACTTGTTCCAGTGCCTGACCACCCACTCAGTGAAGAACCTTTTCCTAGTGTCCAGTCTGAACTTCCACTGGCACAGCTTTATTCCGTTTATTTGTGTCCTATCACTGGTCACAAATTTACTCTGATCTTCCTTCCACCAAATTCTATATAAGTTGGAAACATTCCCTTTGCCTTTGATCCAGATTGCCAGCATGAAAAATCTGGCTCTGAAGTATGGGCAGAGGATATAGCCAAAAGACCTGATAGAGTTCCAAATCCAAAGTTATCCACAGGACTGTCTAATACTTCTGGCTCACTACAGACTTGATCATGTGCAGGTCCACGTATAGCTTCAGTGTTAGTGAAATTTAATATACTAAATAATATAATGCTTTACTTTTAGCATAGGCAAAATGCAAGAATTCAACAAATTAATTCAATCCCATATATAATATAATTATTATTACTGTTTATAATCTGTCCTCTGTCCTTCACTATCTGTATTTTCCCTCTTCCACAAAACTTTCAAAAATTTCAGTGCCATCATTGATTCTAGTTCAGTTCTGTTTCAGGACTATATATCCCTGTGTACACTGAGAGAGAACAGGGCTAGGATAGCAAAATAAATCTTTGGTTCTTGAAGACGTTTTGTAGTTTATCATTTCATTTGGAGATCACATAGGGATCCTCTTTAGCTTTGAAATTACAGCCTATATATTAGTTATTTTGTCCCTCAAAACACCTTGTCACTGAATTATTTCATGCAGGAATTTTCTTATAACTTATCTCCTCCTCTGACTTTTTCACACTTAAAGGTCACAGTCCTCTGCCTCTGATATCACCAGCTCTCACTGTAGAAAGGGTCAGAGTCCCAAACTGCAGCAGGAATTTGAGGAGGAGGAGACAAAAGACTGCAAGAAAAAGCATATTTTTCACCCTTTTTATTAAATAGATCATTTATGGGCTGTTGGAGAACACAGAAAATGGGATAGAATGAAGGGCAAAAGAGCTTCTGGTCACAGCCAGGCAGGACAGACACTGCCAGCCAGAACTCACAGCTGCACACAGACGTGTACCCAACCTGTCCCTTGCACCCTGCACGGTCTTTGCTGCCCATGTCCCCACTTCTGAACAATGTGTTGCTCAGAAAAACACTTCACTTGAGTGGCAGCCCCCCTCCTGCCTACCTGACAGAAAGATGCACTGTAATAGGCCTTATAAATACAGCCTTCAAAATGTTTGATGCAGTATCTGTGCTCAGGATGGGAGCTCAAGACGGGTGAAGTCACACTTGCATCTTTTCATTAAACTTAATACACCCCAAAACAACCCTGTAAGGTCTTCAAATCTCTGACCTGGAGTTCATGAGGATACAAGCCAGAAGAGAATTATCTCTTAGACAAAAAAAAAAAAAACAACAGGGACTTGCTGGCTGAGATAAAGGGAAGTAAAAGAGATCAGGGGTGGACATGGTTAACACTTTTGTTCCTGAAGGTCTTTCAGCTGCTCAGACCCCACAGCCAGGTGTGCTCAGATACACCCACATGTCCTATTTCAAGGTCAGCATCAACTAGAAAAGCTCCCAGTGTCCAGATTTAGACTGGAATCCAAAACACATGAGGGACAAGTTAATTTTGCCTCTGATAAAAGGGGAGGGCTGGCCAGCAGATTTTCAGTAGCAAGTGGAAAGGAAAGGCAAAGACTATTCCCACAGGAGGCCTGCACAGGTTACACAATCCAAGTTTCCTTTTGGTTGGAAATATGTTAAAACCAACTGAATTTCCTTTGGAAAAGCAGAAGTTTAGGTGAGGCAACACAGTGTTTTAGCACACTTTTAAAGTACCAAAAACTGTTGTAGAGGCTCTTCAAAAATCCAAAGCAGCAGGTTCTTCCAAGTAAAACCATATTCCACCATGACATATTGCATAAGGAGCAGACAAGCACGTGATGATAGAACAAAGGAGGAAGAGATGGAAGGGCATTTATAGATAAACAGGGATTTGTAAATATTAAATTGAGTCTTAATAGACTTGCATTCTCTGCCAATACATTTACAAGGAAACAGGATTAACAGTTTGGCACAAAGACCTGCATCTACAGAACAGATTTTCAGGAGGACCTGTTCTTTGGGAAAAACATTTATGTGGATAATCTAAAAATTATTGTGGAAAATCCACCTCTCACACAGATGATGATTTGTAAAATATTTGGTTTTTTGCTTTCCATGATGAGCAGAGACTGAGCTCTGCGTCACTGCTCTGAGGTAGAGTCCGCCCCTTTAAGGACTGTTTAAATGCTGTTAATATGAAATTATACAGATGGGCAGGGCTTTGCTGCTGATTTCCAATAGACCTATGTGAATAATTGATTTTTTTCCATATTGTCAAAGAGAAAAACTTAGAAGAGGAAGGAGGACATTAAATAAAAAGTTGCTTTCAGGTTTCTTCTAAATCAAAGCCACACTGTGATCTCTGTTGTTTTGGTTTTCCCATCAATGTAAATTCACCGCAATCCCATCAGGAAAGTGAAAAACTCTACTAGTAATTGTGCATCTTTTGAGGGAGACTCCCTTTGATGCACTATATCCACTTTTCATCCAGGCAATGTTACCAGTGGCTGGATGTAGGCTTTGCCTGGGATAAAGTCACTTTTCTTTGTAGCAGCTCATAAAGTGCTTTGGATTTGTGACCAAAACAGTGTTGATAACACTGGGACGTTTTTTTTTCATTAGTGTTGAGCAGTGATCATTCAGCATCATGGCCTTTCCTACTTCTCTTGCTGTCCCACCAGTGGGCAGACTGGAGGTGCCTGAGAAGCTGGGAGGGGGCACATCAGGGACAACTGAGCTCATCTGTCCATAAAGGGATATCCCACACCATGTTATGCCTTGCTCAAAAGCTGGGGAAGAAGAAGGAAGGGAAGAAATTCAGGGCTATGGGGTTTGTCTTCCCATGTCACAATTACATGTGATGAAGCTCTGCTCTCCCGGGGATCCTCCATATCTGTCTTCCAGTGAAAAGTAGTGAAAGAATTCCCTTTTTTGCTTTTGCTTTGCTTATTGAACTGCCTTTATTTCAACCCAAGAGTTTTCTCACTTTTCCCTGTCAGAGTGCCTCCCCCATCCCACTGTAGGGAGTGAGCGAGCAGCTGCGTGGGGCTGAGCTGCCCACTGGGGTTAAACCACGACACAGGGAACTGGCATTTCCCCAGCAGCACTCCTGCTTCTCCACATCTCTGACACATCTTGTCCATTACGGGCCATCTGTACACAGTCACCACCTCAGGTTGCTGTAGCAACTTCATTAAGTTCAGGCTGAATTGAGCTGATTATGTCCTAGGATAGCAGCCACCTTAGTCTGCGTTCTCACTGCCTGGCACAACTGTGACCTTCAAGCAAATTATTGCTCTTCTCAGTGGGAGCAGGAGCAGCCACCCACGAGTCTCACAAGCTGTGAGCTTCCTATCTTCATTGTATATTACAGAAAAGTTCAGTCTAGACTCCTTCCTTGCACCCTCTGAACTGTCATTTTAATCAACATTACTAAACTATCCAGGAGCATGAAATGCTCGTTCACCATGAGTGAACCATTTAGTCTTTCTATACCACTTTCATTCTTTCCTGTCCCTCACCTCTACCTGACAGATTCTGTCCATCCCAGGTAGGACTCTGCAAAACATACACCTCTTGTGAAGGAACAACGCTGGAATTACTTTTGCCTTTCCCCCCCTTTTCCCCAAAAAAGTTTAATTGTATTCTGCTTCAAAGGTAAAACTTAACAATATGAAATCAAATTTTAATAAGAGGAAGACAAATATTTTGCAGTAAGAATTGATGTTTTGGTAAGTGTGGAAGCCTGGGTAACAAGGAGTTAATGCTTCGATATGTCTCAAACACAGAGAGCTGTTGGGCAACTTGTGGATGGAGAAGGGGCCTGTGGAAATAGGGCAGCACTTCTCTTGGGTCCAACTTCCCTGTCTGGACAACACAGACCACACAACACAGAGCAGCACAAGCACAGGAACAGGGTCATGGAGTAGGCAAGACCAGTAGAAGAGGATCAAGACCATCAAAGACCCTCAAAGCTCTCTGACCTGTTTCTAGAAGGATCCAGGGGAATGGACTGTGCAAGCTCACTCATTTGCATGAGAAGCAAGACATTTGATAGCAGGGCAGGGAAAATTTGCCTATGAAAAGGTACCAAAGTACCCCCACAATGCCTGGGCAGTGCCCTCAGAACCCTGGACACCCTGTTGGCTGGACCACAGCTTGGACTAGGACTTGTGATCTCCTTTACCCTCCTCTCTTATCTAATCTCCCTTTTACTTTCTCTTCCTCTTCCTTCCCACTCTTTCATTCTTTTATTTGCCTAACTATTTTAGGGTAAAGGCAAAACATATACCAATTTCCATGCTGAGTGTGTAGTTTGCTAATTAAACTGTGAGCTTTTTTGGGGACCATTTTGGCTTTTGCCATTCTTTTTTGAACACAGGCACCTAAGAATTTTGACTCCTCCCTTCTGCATAGGAGTGGGACACAACAGTAAGGAGCAACTTCAAACTTAAAAATTTTCAGATATTTAGGTGGACTGTGAAGCCCTAGATGAGCACACCTGGAATGTGTGCAGTGAGCTTGATCACTACTTTATCCATCCATCCTTAGCAAGGCAAAGTTTGTGAAATAATTCACTCATTATGTGCTTTTTAAGAAAACTCTCAAACTGCGGTTTCAAAAACGCCAAATACCAGTTTGTTCCTTTGTATTAGATCATCACCACAGTGCCAGTGCTGTGTTTGGCTGCTGCTGTTATTAAGCTCTCTGATGTTTGCATAAATAAAAAAAAAAATCACTGCACTTCAAGCTATTTAACACCTAAATGAAATCGAGTTTGCTCATCCCATGGAGTTGCTAAGCACCCATTGCAGAGCATCAAGCAAGGACCAATAAACAGCTCAAGGAACAGAAGCTGCAGCAGAGGAGACCCTACTCTTACAGGAGTGAGCAAACCACACATTTTTTGAACACTAAATTATGTGATTAATGAGCAATTAGATACACCACTTGTGAAGATGTTCTGAGATTTTTCAGCCTTTTTTTCCCCTTTCAGAAATTTCAAATGGGAGCAAGTTGGTACCCAGTTCCCTCCCACTCTCCCCTATGGAATAGAGACACAAGGGATTGGGTCCTTTTTCTATTGCATTACAATCTCCAGAAGAAAAAACATCATCCTGGGAATTTGAGAAGCTTCAGAACAATTCAGGTTTTTCTTTTTACAAAGAGCTCCATACTGATAATTGTCAATTAAATGGAGGAGGGGGGAAGTGTGAAGTACTGAGTATTGGCATAAGTTTTACAAAGGCTCAAGAGGAGACTGTGTCCACTGACAGAAGACACTTGGTTTTAAAAATATGCCATCCCAATATTCTGATACCTATTTTTTTGCCAAGCATATGGCTGACCATAGCGATTCCACCTCAAAAATTACCAGTTGCTAAGATATCCTTCCACAGTATACTCTAACATACTCCATGTCAATGCATGAGAAACAGGGCAGAGGTTGTACTGATGGAGGAATGGGGATTGTGGAGAAATGTGCGTTACACTCCCGGGAAGAGGAGGTTTCCTCTGCTGGGAGGTGACCGGGAGGTAAACATCATCCGTTACTGGAGCACCGTAGGCTTTATGAAGTTGGATTTATTCAGAGTTGTTCTTCAGCTGCACAGTGATAATAAAGTTCAAAAAGAGATGTCTGTCAGAAAATGTAGCAACCAGTCACCTCACATTTTTTTGCTTTCAAATGCAAAATAACTGTGTTGAGCTGAGTCTGACAAGACTGGTATTTTGTCATAAATTTACAAGTTCTGGACTAGGAAAGAATAGTTCACTTTTATTTAAAAAAATCTTTCAAGAAATTGAGTTTTAAAGATATAAACAACACTCATTGAAATGCCTTAAGAACATGTAATTTTGTTCTGTAGTACCTACACTAACTGCTTTTCATCTATTGGAAGATGAAAGATCGCACTTATTAAAAAAATAATAAAAAGAAAAGGTGAGTAATTATTTTGGAATTGGGAGGAAAAAGGTATCTGAAAATGTGCCAGGTTTTACATGCAAAGAAATGATGGATTTGTTTGACTAAGTGAAAATGTTTAGGTCTGGCTGAGGCAACAACTGGTACAGCCAGCAAGGATCATAACACTTTATGGTTTTCATGACCTGGCCCCATCCCAATGCCTAAACTGGGGCAGGAAAATAATGCTAGAAGTGTCTCTGTCTCTCCAGTGATTTCAACAGGAGTTTAGGGTGAGGTGGCACTTCTGCATAGTAGGTACACACCTAAAGTGAAATTAAATTCATCTCCCTCAAAACATGGTTGCAGAGAGCAGAAAGGCTGCACTGCTTTGGGGTCTGCTTTTAAGGGGAGTGGCTGGAAGATGTGAGTTGGCACTTCTGCATAGTAGGTACACACCTAAAGTGAAATTAAATTCATCTCCCTCAAAACATGGTTGCAGAGAGCAGAAAGGCTGCACTGCTTTGGGGTCTGCTTTTAAGGGGAGTGGCTGGAAGATGTGCTCTGTCACTGCATGGCTTTTTGTCTGCTGTATGACCCCACACAGCGTTGCCTTATGCATCAGAGATTTGGGAGATCTGAGTCTATTCAGCTCTGCCATATAAGGGATTTCAGCAGAGTGTGCCTCCATCGTGCCTGTTGGGTATTATCTGTATAACCCCTTCGGGCTGGATTATCTCCTTTACTGAAATCTGTTCCATATAAGGGGCTGGGAAAGGGCTGTGCTTCTCAATCTGCTCGTGCCTTGGAGTGGCGAAAGGACTGTGTGCCTGCGAGGAGTTGGCTCCGGCCCCAAAACCTCCCCATGCTGACATGGCTGGAGGAGTTGGCATGGGAGCTCATTCTCTGTGATTTCTCCAGACTTCCCCTCCTGTGAAATATCTTCAGAAATTGGGTAGTTTGGTTGGATAATGGTCTTTAGTGCCAGGTGGGTGATGCCCAAAGGCTGGTGCAGGGTATGAAATCTGGAATATCTCTGGAATATGTCACCTCTGGGAAAAGTGAACACTCAAACCTCATGTCAGCATCCAGGAAAAGTGTGGTCAGTTGTGTTGCCATGAAAATGCTACAGTTCATTTCACACATGCCAAATGCACTGTGTGATCTCCTTTGTAAGTGCTATGACTGAGTAGTTATAGGTAAGATTGATGTACCACAGCAAAGGAGGGACTTTGTGAAGCACAAGGGTTTTCCACTCATTTCTGGAATGCATAATAGTAAGTTAATGGCACAAAACAACCCATGGTCAAAGCAACTTTCACATTCCCCATTAGTATGTGGTCTGTTTTGTACATAAGTGAGTCTTTATAGAATTTTACTCCCATAAAAGCTCTTCTCTCCTCCTTTTGTACATATGCCAAATAGCAAGGAAAGCCAGAGGAAATTAAAACAAGTATGGTTTGAATTACAGGCCTGTTCCTACAAGACCATGTGATAAGTAAGTGGGTTAAGATGTGCAATAAGCAAAAGTAGATGCTGTAGAGAGATCACTTTCTCAGAATTGGCATTGGCCCTGGCTTTCTTGTACTCACCCCCCTGCCAGGGTCTCTCGAGCCTTGCTGTACCACTCCATGCCAAGTGGATAAAAAGGGCTGTACCTCCATTCAGCACCTGGTCCCCATCATCCTGCAGTGTGGAGCTGTGTCTACTCAAGGGCCAGGTTTAACTCCACCAGCCTGAATTTCAGCCCCTAATTCCAACATCTTTAGGGGTTTTTTATGTGGGTGAAAGTAAGTAAAGAACATCAAAATACCGAAGGATGACGGAAAATGAAAAATGTTTTCAGCCTTAGACCTCTGCTGTCACATCAGATCAGGGAAGGTAGAAAAGGTCAGAATATTTATGATTTCAATAGTGCGTTTCCTCTGGTGAACTTTAGGTGTCTCACCTTCTTCACTGTGATAAGAGAAATGGATTGGAATTAGGGGGAATGCTGAATCCTACACTAGCCCTGAGAAAAGAATGGTCCAAATGAAAGTTCTGTTGTGTTCAAACCACTTGTTTACCACCAAGTCTTTCCATTCCATTTGACACAGAGCTGAGAAGGAAATTAAAGAAAGATTGTATACAGATTGACCCCAAAACAAGTGTTGATCAAGAAAGCGTTGATGTTTGGGGTCTTCTATCTAGTGTAGGGCATGAGGCTCCCTCAGAAGGGGTCAAGGAGAGAGAAACGATCTGGACATCACTGTGGTGCCTTTCTATCTAATGATAAATTTCTGTTCCACACAGTCTCACTTCTTCACACTGACTAATGCATTAAACCTTGTACTCAGACCTCTTCCATGAAATCCTGGGCTAAACTCTTCTCTTGTATTACTTTTCTAGTAACTGGGATACTCATGGGCAGAGCTTAGCATCACCATGACTTTGAGTCAGAGGAACACCAATAATCACCAGTGAAACTGTTGCCTGAGCAGCCTGTTTTGAACGAGGTGCCACTTCTGTTTCTCTGGGCTTGTTTTATGTCCTCAAAAGCCAGGGTTTGGTCCACATGCCCTGTGCTGGTTGCTCTGGCATAGAACCATTTGAATGGATGAATTCCCGTCTGGCTGTTGGCCAAAACCCTCCATGGGAAAATTTTATGTAGCTGACATTCCTGTATTAAAACAAAACAAAACAAACAAAAACAAAACAAAACACCAGTGCTGGTAAGATGATTTTCAAAACTCGGAAAAGTTGTGCCTTTGGAATGGGGTTTGTGCTTCCCTGAGCAGGGAAAGCTGAGGAGAAGGAGAAATCTTCTTTTTTTGTTTGGCTGTCAAGGGAAGTTAACCAGACAGTTTCATTTGCAAATTCCATGTAAAGTGATGTTACTTTGACCACCTTTGCCATTTTTCCCATTAAAAAATGCTTACCAGAATTTTATTTTCACTGTCCTCTTGCTTACAGCCCTGAATTTCATAGAGGAATGAGTTTCTGGGTAGGATATGTTGAGAAACCTGCTGCAAGGTAGAGGAGTTAGGTAGCAGGAGGAGCAAGGTGACTTTTTTTGCTGTATATTTTACACTGCAGAAAAGAACATCCCAGATTTTGACCATTACCTCCACATGGGGTCAAAGAAGAAGAGCGACCTTATAAATAGTGCAAATTGAGGTTGCAAGGCTTTGGTTCAGGGCTTTTTACTGTTTATGTTTCCATTGCACTCCCGTTTAACACTTTTCCTTCTGCAGGTGAACTTGCCATGCACTTTCTCAACCCAGTATTTTCTAGTCTTAAACAACTCTAAAGCAAGATCAGCCAAAGCTGGTCTAGGTCACACATTGTTAGGATCCAGCTAACAGAGAAGGAAGGAGGGACCATATGACTATGTGAATTAGAGCTGCCTCAAGTCTTACCACAGAACACAGGGTTGGACAGCCAGGAAGGGGTGAGTGGGGTCAAAAAACCAGTGAGAGCTATAGTTTAAATACACAAATAAATAAAACAGCACTGCTGACCTGTTTTTCCTTGCCAGATCTCATTGCTCATCAAAAACAGTCAGTAATGTTAAGTGTTTACTATATGTACATCAATTTATGAGCTGTTCTCCACCCAGGATTCTGCACTAGAGATGTTTTTAAAACTTTTGCGTACAGGGCAAATTACAGAGGTAATTTGTGAGCTGCTCAACAGATGCTCTAAGTCTGACCCTCCATAACTTGGTTGCAGTATTATCTTAGGTGTGTGCAGCAACAATGCTACTTCTTATATTCCAGTGTAAAAAACAGTGCAATATTTTGGTGGCACAAGAGGTCAGACTGTCCTCACCTGGCTCCTTGCTCTGGCAAAAAAAGTCTGGTTTAGCCCTGCACAAAATATGGTTGATGGTTCAAGTTACTCCAGTCTGTTCTTCAGGGACCTACATCTTGACACTGTCTCTACACTCTCTTCTCCCAGTTCAGCAAGAGGAAAAGAATAATCCCTCAGAAGCAGCAATCTGTCCAGGCATAAACAATGATAACTTGCTGATAGTACAGTTCTGTATAATCTGGGGAAAAAAACACTGTTGCACTTGGCAAATCAAGGGACAGAGACTAACCCTGTCCTTGTGATTAATATTCTTATTTTACCATATTTGCTCTTTTTAATGATTACATTATACTGAGCCCCACAGTTCTGCTTTAATCAGTCTCTAATTCAGTTGTGGGCCATGTGTGGGTCACGCAGATTTCCCCAAGCCTCACACATGCCTCCTCCAACAGGTAAAACTAGGGAAAGATGGGCACCAACTAGAAATATCATTATTGTGGCTGAATAAGCAGGCACAGTCCTTTGAAGACGTTGCAAAACATTGATTTTTACCTGATTTATTGCTATTTATGCACATGCTTATCCTCTCTCCCGGAAATGGATGCACAGGCTTCAGCTGATCTGCTCATGTGAGTTAAGTACCTCAGAGTTTGCAGGCTTTGGGCCTAAATCCATAAAAGAAAAGCATCTTGCTGCATGCCTTGAATTTATCCAGACCAGAAACACTTATTTCAGCTTGAAACTTCCCAGAACCTCTGCCTGTGCTTTCATAAGAGGATGACCTTAAGCCCTCAACATATTTTGATTTAAAGTTCTGGCAGAAAAGCAAAACTATTTTTTTTTTTCCAAAGGAAAACACAATAAACAAACATAAGCTGCTGCCTTTCCCTGCCTCTTTACTTCTTCTAGTAGATGGATTCCTCAGTCAGACAGGTAAGACACAATTGAATTTGTGAGCCTAATGCATATCAGTTCATGCACCCTAGACTAGCTCCTGAAACTGCACATCACACCATCTGTCGTGCATAGTGGAGGGTAAATGGTAAAAGAAAATCTGCCTTGCTACACAGAAGAAAATCATTAGCAGTGGAAAGGGTGCTCTTACCTGAAAGAAAGGCAACACATGCCTCAGGGAACAAGGGCTCATTAGAGTGCTTGTCTCTTTTTCCTTTGTTGTTAACCTTCATGGGTAAACATAAGCCCAAATGTTCATTTAAAGGATTTTGATGCTCAGTCACATGTAATTTTCAGGCACTTCCTAGATGCCTGTTCTTGCCAAGAGCTGTTTCTTTTTCCCCTTCACAGCATTTGGGCTTTCCCTCCACATTTTTTCATGTCTCAGCCTGTGGAACCTCCCTGTGAAAATACTTCAGTCTCTCAGTCCACCTCCTCACAAACCACCACCAGAAGCATCAGCTTCCTCACAGAGATGGTCTTCATCGTGGTGAAGCCAGACCCTGTGCTTCCAATGCAGTGCAAGGAACAGCCCAGGCTTTACCAAGCAGCTTTTGGGACAGTCTGTGTAGTCATGGGTCCAAATAATATCAGAATTTGAGACAACATGACATTTCACAACATTTCCCCTAATTCCAGGTCGACTCAAACAGTTGTGTGAAAGAGTTGTGCATCCAGTGAGGTTGGGGCTACAGTCCTTCCATATGGTACAGGGGTGCTGCCATACCAAAATTCCCATGTTATTTTCACTCACCAGCCTAGAGGATCCTCATTTAAATGATTTGTCCAGAGCTCATTCTGTAATGAATGCACTGATCAGAAATACTTGAGACGTTGCTACTCCTGGATGTAATTGAATCTGTTGTATGGCTTGAACCTTGCTATCAATACTTATTGAAGAACTGAACACACACTTGTCCACTGAGTGCTTAAAAGTGACTCAGGTTATTGTGTTGTGCCTGATTTACAACAAAACCATCTGAATTATGAACTGCATGAAGAAAAGTTAATTAAATTTGAAACATTAGTGCTGATGGTGCTTCAGACTGTGATTAATACAAAGTTAAAAGTCTTCTCCAGAGACATTGGCATCAAGAGATGTTCAACTGTTCCATAGGCATATGTTTTATAATGGGACAACTCTTTTATTAGCAAAATGGGATTTAACTTATTAGAGATGGTTAATCCACAAGTTAAACCAGTTTGAGCTGCTACAGGTTGCCAGGGGAAGGCTGTTGAATGGTTAAAGAACTGAAAAAGAACACCCAAAACAATAAAATCCTGCATCAGACTGATTTTCTTTCCTTACTTTTTATCTCTCAGATTTATGGAGACAGTTTCAACGAAGTGCCTACCAGCAGCTTAACTTAATGTTTTAGATGCCAAAATCAAGTTCACTGCCATTGTTACTGTTCAGCAAATGCTAAATTCTCTAAGTACATTATTAATTGAACCTAATAAATAGGTGGTGGGAAGGGATGAATTTCTCTAGAATCTGATTCATCCCCCTTATCTGAAATATCTCATTTAAGAGGGGATGAATTGTCCTTTGTGAGGCACCCATCTCTCATGGAGACTGCAAATGGACCTTTTCACACCTAACCTTGTGAAAAATAATATAAAAGGAAATACTACCTGGAATGACTGAGACAGGAGATGACCCCTTGTTCAGTCTGTGAGACCAATCATTGCTCCTATCTTCCATACTGAACACATGTATCTTCCTCCTGGTGATAAGACTTAAGTGTATATTGTCTGGTCTGCCAATACAGAGAGCAAAAAAACAAATATAGAGGCACATGATGTTCAAGATTATTTTCCTTCCAACTTAGGCATGTGCCATTCAGGCTCCTGCGTCTCTGCAGGTTTAGCTCCTCTTACAGTCAGTACAGAGAAACACACTCTTTGGGAATATGATTCATCTGACTGGCTATAGAGGAGAAGGTGAGTGGTGCTTTGAAAACCATGGACTTCTCCAACTCCTAAACTCCATTGTTTATAAGAAAAGCAGATAAATAACTCATAAATGAGTTTTCAGTGGAGGAAGATGTTTAACCACCTGTGACCAACTTCCACAGTCATTGTAACTGGTAAGGTAGATCCAAATCACAGACCAGAGCATGAAAGCTTTGGGTGGTTGCTCCTTGGGCCAGAGACCTATGGAAATGTCCAGCATGAGGAACCACAACTGTTTGCATTGTATTAATGCCTTCAGTGTCATGTATTTATTTTGAAGGTCTGGTACACACCTTCTGAAAATATCCTCACGAGGTTGCTTCACTCAGTACACGTTAGTTCCTTCTCAAACTGGTGATGGATGAGATACTTTCACTCATTTGTTCTGTATCTTACTCTAAAAATAAAACAGCTTTTAGGGGAAGGGAGGCTTTTGTCTGAATCTGGCTCCTCCGCTTGGGAAAGATAAATTTTCAAGGTTTCTTTCAGCTGTTTTTTTATGAATAGTTGATTTCTACTTTCTATGAAAAGCCACATTTGTCATGGACTTATTGCACACAGTTGTCAAGATTGCAAGATCTGTCCCTGCTGCTTTTGGTGTTAGCAAAAATAATTTGTAACTCCAGAAGAGTCACTGTTATTTGTGGGCAGCTTTAAAGGATACGTTTGCATTTCCTCCTGAATTAAAAGCTGCAGACATGGAGGCAAGCAAAACTCGAGTCCTTAAAAAAACTTACTTCTGCAAATACATAAACCAGATGTTCTTGTGATTTCTAAGCTGACATATATTCACTTCAGTGGAGTTAAAGGGCTATCCTGGGTGGATAAGGATTTAAGCCATTATCCCTGGTCATTCCCTCCTCCCATCTTCCCAAAGTACCCATTGCCTCCTTGAACCCCTCTGTGTTGCATCCTCTTCACCTCTGGTCTAGTGATCAGTTTTTCCAGAGAGATACTTTGATGGCTCTTGCTGTAATACTTGTGCAGATGACAAAGAATATAATAAAGATTTTATTCTTCAAGAATCCCATCGTAAGAGTATTAACATGTGCCTAGGGAGGGGTTTGTCATGCAATGTTTCTGTCTTTTCTGGCTGTTAAAAAAAAATATCAAAGAAATAAAAAATAAAAATAGAAAATAATATATATATATTAAAAAAAAGCTGAGTTTGCTGTACATGGGATGAAAGATGCTTTTTTTTTTTCTTTGAAATACCAGTGTTACATTCCTGATTCAGGGTCCCCTTCGACTGTGAGCTGATGAGTCCACATCTGCAGCCTGCACCACCATCAAAATGGGGATTTGCCTTAATTAATTAATCAATCAAATTGGGATGCTGGCATTAAAATATGGTGATGGGACATGAACTATTTCAAATGTGGTCCCACCAGTGAACAGAAAAAGGTTCAGACTGAGGAATAAGTTGAGGACCTAGAAATCTGAGGTCTACTGCAGGAAAGCAAATACAGAAGAAACAGAATCAGGTGGGGGGAAGAGAAAATAAAGGAAGGGAGAATTTAAAAAAAAAAAAAGGAAAAGAAAAAGAAAAAAAAAAGAAAGGAAAAAAACCGCAGTGTTCTCAAATGAATCAACACTAAAGCACTGAACTTACGTCTCATCACACAATTTCTGGTGAGGAACACGTTCTCCACTGCTACAAACCACCTGCCAGCTCTGGTGATCGTTCTGTCCACACTGTGGGACAAAGAGACCTGCTTTAACTTTTGCCTACAGGATTTTAAAACACAAAATCTGATCTTCTTCCACAGGCAAATGTGCTGCTGCCTGACCAGACAATGATAGAAATAGTTTACATTAATTTCATAGATTAAACCACATCTATACTCTTTGGATATTCCTGCAAATTCAACGTCCCCTCCCCATCCCCCCATCTGCCTCCAGGTTTCAAGTTCCTGTCTAAATCAACTGCACAAATGGAGTTTTCTCTCCACCACATGCCCATGTGCAGCTCAGAGCCAGGCTTTGTAATAAGGCTGACAGGAGGGTAGACCTCGATTAAGAGAGGTGGCAGCAAAGAACAACACAGTGATTAAATGCAAAATTGAAATCATAATGGAAATTGGGGCACTGAAAAGAAATTTTAATTAAGTAAGCAACTGCAAATCAAACAAATGTATTCATTATTTAATCAACTAGTGAGTACAGAAATCTCAACTAATCAGGAGAGTCTCAGCGACCAGATAAAGAAACAAATCAAGGAACCAATTTAAAAGCCATAAGGAAATAGCACACATTCTCACTACAATAGAGTGTTTGTCTGAGGAACAGAAGGAATTTTTTTTTTTTCACAAACATCATATTTCTTATCTTTGTAAGGCTTTATTTTTATTTCTTTTTTTATGTTGGGATTTGGGATGCTGTCTTCTTCCATATTTGCTTTCAATCTGTTCAGTCATAGAAAGGTTGACTGTAAAGTGATGTATTTCTTTGCCTACTTCCACCCTTTTCACACCTGCTGCACAATTCCCTTGAGGTACTGGGGTAAACATTTTTATTTTATAATTAAATAAAACTAGATAGATTAGGTAATTAGATTAGTAGCTGAGTGCCCCAAACTAATGCTCATCTCCAGGTTGGATGGGGGGCTTGAGCAGCTCAGAGTATCAGGGAGAAGTAGCAGGATCCACCTGGGCTGTTTCTCAGACATGAGCAGGGCCAGCAGAGGAATAAGACCTATTATTAACTAGAGCTTTGCCAAAAATCTGCCAACTTACTCCTGCTTAAGGGAAAGAAGGGATGCTCAGCACCTCATCTGTGTGGTCCAGAGGAGGGACCTGAAGATGACCAGAGGGTTGGAGTGCCTCTTCTATGAGGAAGGGCTTGAGAAAGCTGGGTTTGTTCAGCCTGGAGAAGAGAAGGCTCCAGAGAGACCTTAGAGTCCCTTCCAGTCCCTAAAGGGGCTCCAATGGCACTGGAGAGGGATTTCTTATAAGGACATGGAGTGATGGGACAGTGGGATGTGGCTTCAAACTAAAAACCAAGGAGATTTAGGTTAGATTTTAGGAAGAAACTCTTTCCTCAGAAGGCGGTGAGGCCCTGGCACAGGTTGCCCAGTGAAGTTTTGGATGCCCTGTATCTGGAAGTGTTCAGGGCCAGGTTGGTTGGGGCTCTGAGCAACCTGGGATAGTGGGAGGCATCCCTGTCCATGGCAGGGGGGTTGGAACAAGACAATCTTTACCCTAAACCCAACCCAAACCGTTCTATGATTCTATGATTAAGACCTGCATGTTTACACCCTAAATTTTTTCTGCCTGACATGTGAGCACAAGAGCAGGTATCCACTCTTCACTGCAATGAACTCCTTGCAAAGTCAGCAAAGAGCTCAGAATGAGCACAGAGAGCCCTTTCAAGCCTCAGAGCTATTTCAGGGTAACCAAATGAGTCACAAGTAGCCAAGTAATTACTTTTCAGGGCTTCCTTACTTATGAATTTAGATCTGTGTAAAAAAGCATGAATCCAGAGAGAATTTGCCATCATACCTCATGAAAGTAGACATGTTTACCCTCAAAGCAGTTGGATAGGGGCAGGAAATAAGTTAAAAACTAGTACAAACAAGTCATTTACTGCTTGGTCTTGTAAGTATAGCCTGTCTACAGTCTGCTAAAAATCACATATTTAATTAGTGGCTTCTCTCAGCATTGTGTGAACAGTGATTCACTATGCCAAGCCAGAGGAGATAGGTAATAAATAGACCTTGCATGAGATATCTGAGAAAAAAAAGAAAAAAAAAAAGAAAAAAACCCTTTATTGAAAGAGTAAAGATCAGCTGTGTAAAAAAAAGATGTGTTAGAAAACATGGTGGGGCTTTTAAACCCAAGTGTAGCAAACTCAAGCACAGAATACATGGATTGAGTACATCTTTGCACCAAAGGGAAAGAAACCAGATTTTATATCCATTCTCAGGGACTGGGACAACAGTGATCTGGTTTCTTCTTCTTTCTCTGTGACTGGAACACAGGCCAACACTATTCTGCTTGTCCACATAATTTGGTTGCTTCTACTGTCAAAAGGGCCAAGCACATCCCACTCGCAGCATTTTTCTAATCATCACACCTCTTTTGCAACTGACAGTGCACATCCCTTCCTCCACAGAGCAGTCCCAACTGCCTAAACACTGCTTGGGGCTCCAAGGTGAAAAACCCGTGCCCTGCAGAGGCAGGGCTCGGGAGGACCTTGAATTCAGAGCTGCTAATGTCTTTTTACATTAGCATTTCCAAGTATAATGAGACAATAACTTGCCCGTCTTTGGAGGACAAGGTATCCCAGCACCCTGCTCATTCCTTGGGCTGATCATATGGCACAATTAGGAGCTACAGGGTGCAGTTTGGCCTGCAGACATGCTCCAAAGATGCTTGCAAGATCAAACTTTACCCTTTCCAAAATGTAACTGTTCCCTGCTCTTCTCTTGAAGGTCCATAGCTGAGGAAGCTGATTTATTTATGGAAGGCTAAATTCTGCCTCCAACAGTAAGAGCTGAACCTCCTGTGGTGAAGGTGTCAGAACAAGATGATCTCTAAGGTCTCTTCTAACCTAAAGCATTATGTGATTCTGTGATAACTAATTTTCTGGGCTCTGTGGACACAGAATCACAGAGGATGCTGAAAGTGTGATGTGTTCTTCATTCCCTGATCTTGAGCTATGCTAGTCTCTAGAAATAACTAAATTATGATTGGGCTGGGCTGGGAAGAAGGGAGGAATGTGATCCTATAGCTTTGTGATTCTTTAGGTTCGTGATTCTATTGCTTCGTGATTAAGGTGCTCCCCTGGGACAAGCTGCCTTCCAGGCCACTTAGTATTTAACTCCTCAATAATAAAGGAAAAGCTCTGCTTTTGCCCAGCTTTGCTGTCAGTTTGTTGTCCCAGCATGGGAGAGCAGAAGCTTTGGAAGCTCAGCTGGGTGCCAACCACTTGTGTCTCTGGAGGGTCCGTGGAAGCAGCACAAGCCCATAGGCAGCTCCAGAGAAACCCAGCTCAAGTTTCACAAGTTGTTTTGTGTTGTTTTTTTTTTTGTTTTGTTTTTGTTTGTTTGTTTGTTTGTGGTTTTGATTGTTTGGTGGGTTTGGTTTTTGTTTGTTTGGGTTTTTGTTTGTTTTGGTTTTTTTTATTCTGAATAAGAGTTGATTCATCTTAAACTGCAGAAACCACAAGGGAAAAGTAATTTCAGATGGGTGTCACGTTGCTGACTAACTCTGCTCAGGGCAATCTCAGCATTGAACGTGTTCCGGTGATCCAGTCTGAACATTGTCCCAGATTTATGACCAGGATACAGCATCCCTTTGCCTCGCCAGCTGTAATTGCCCCCACAGCCCCCAGTTTGCACACGTGCTCTGGTGCTGGCTTCACTACCACCAGCCAGCATCCCAGAGCATCTCCTGCTCCCTCCTAACCACATTAGAGGAAGGTAATGACGTTGTTCAGATCGAAAGGAAATGGTAAATTCGATTGCGACTTACTAGCAGGACGGGTGTGCTGTCAGCGAGCACACACACACGTATCCATGCACATGCCCACAGAGTGACCTGTCCTTACATACACACCAGGGTTTGTCTCTGGAAACACACTTCCTATTAATTAGCAGAGATCAGAAACAAGCTTCTTAGTCTACAATGGGAAATAATGTCGTTCTGGGCTAAAAATAAATCTATCAGCTGGAAACTGGATGAATAAGACAGATTTTTAAGGAGGATGAGGTAATTTTTAGATTACATCATGCAGCCACATTGCATCCCATTTTATATACTAGGAGAGCATATAGCAATTACAGGTCTGCTGTAAGACCATATCTGAGTAAGCAATCTCAGGAAAGAGGCTAGAAATCTTTCTATGAACAGAAAGCTGCTCTGTGAACTTCTCCATCCTATAGCAAAGGAAGCATTATTATCCCCAGAAAATCCATCTCCCCAAAATCCCTGCTTAGGTCTGGAGCTGGAGGTCAGAATTGCGCTTGCTAAAGGGAAACACCACTCAGCACACATCTAATTATCCTTCTGTCTTCCGGGTCCCTCATAGCAGTTCCTGATGAAAGAATAGACAGGAAAGAAGAATCAGTTGCAGTCTGGTTTATGATTTTACATTATTAAGCCATTGGGAACTGCCAGAAAAGCTGAGAGCTTAGTGAACTGAACTCTCTAAGACCTGCTAAGTACTCAGGAGGCACTATGCAAACCCACAAAATAGGAGCATTAATCATCAGGATACTCAATACATGAGTGACAGATGAGCTTGGAGTGGAAAAGAGAGGAGGGAAGGGCAATAAATAAGAATTAGGAGCTGTCCACAAACCCCTCCTTAAAGTCTCAGTCATTCTTCAGAGCTTTTTTTCCTTTTTTTTTTTTTCTTTTTTTTTTTTTTTTTTTTTTTTTTTTTTGAGCAAGGCTTCGTTTTTCATTTCATAGGGGCAAATCCATATTTTAGCACTGATTTCACTGGAATTACTCCAGATTTACTGTGGTGTAGCTGTATGGCATTTGCTCTTTATTATAATGTGCCTCATTAGTAGCTACTTACAGTGTAACTGAATTATAGGATGTCTAGTTCTGGGCAGTTGCTGCAAAGTGGAGCACCGACGTGACACCTAATAAAGTACTTGTTAGTGCCTTCTGGGAGTTATAATGCTATATAATTTATGAAGTCCTATTGTGTTTTAAAGACAGAAGACCAGATGTTAAAATCTGTTTAATTTACACACTGTCACCAAACATTAAATCTATTGTCTTTACTGAGAATAACCCAATATATGCAATGCAAATCCTGGTATGGAGCATCCCTGGAGGCACAGAGGTCAGACATGCCAGGGAACTCCAACACCATCTATGGAGACAGAATGGTTCAAAGGGGATGTGTCCTGGTTTGAGCACTGAGCCAGATGTTAAAAACTTGTGCAAAAATAGGTTCTTCCCAGATCTGACTTCCCTCAAAGCTAGAAGAGGTAAGCTCTTTTGTGATAACTTGTGCAGCACTCCTGCTAGGTGAAGAGTGCTCAGGGACAGTGGGACATCTCATAAACAAACAATAGTTACCCACTGGGACTTTTGGGAGCAAATGCATTCCTACAAGGGATTTATTTTTTTTTCCCCCTACGAAGCAAACCTTCTTTGTATACAAGCTCTAAATGCACCTTAAAGAGAATTTTGATGTAAGAAAATAAATGCAGTGTAAACCTGAATCTCTACAGCAGCAACTTGCTATAACCCCACTTGCTGCTTTTGCTGTTTGATGCCTGAGGGCAGCACATTGCCCGAGTCCTGGAGCACGTAGGCAGAGGTGTCTCCTGCCACGTAGGAAGTTCAGTTTGGTTCTACCCTGAGGCGCTGCCACCAGGAGACCAGCTGTCACATCAGCAGTGTTCACCCTGTGCTGCTTCACAGAGCTGCAAAAGCTTCTCTGTCCAGTGTCCCACGAAAGGGAGCCACGCAGACCTTATGTTGGAGCTCTGATAGTGGAGCTGGAGACTTTCTTGAGGGAAAACAATTAAAAGTAATCTAAAAAAAAAAAAAAAAAAAAAAAAAAAAATTTGGGAGCTTTGAGGACATTATCCTCCTTGAACCAAAGGGGAACCAGCTTTTCTGAAACCCATGTGTTGGTGAAGCAGCTCGCTTGCTAGGCTGGTGCCCAAAGTGCTGCCCAGGCATTGCTGGGCAGGAAGCTCTTGTGAGCTCCCACGGACTCCTCAGCCACAGGGCCCATTGTCTCTTGGGCTTATCTTCAACTCTGAATACCAGATTGGGTGAAGTCATTCTGGTGTGGATATTTTCCTTTATTTTCACCAACACATAGAAGAAAGAAAGATCTTACCCTCTAAAACTCAACTTTTTCATGAGAGGAAGAGACGAGGCAGGCACTGATCTCTTCTCTGTGGTGACCAACGAAGGCATCCAAGGGAATGGCCTGAAGTTGTGTCAGGGGAGGTTTAGATTGCATATTAGAAAAAGGTTCTTCACCCAGAGGGTGTTTGGGCACTGAACAGGCTCCCCAGGGCAGTGGTCACAGCACCAAGTGACAGAGTTCAAGAGGCATTTGGATGATACTCGTAGGAACACAGTGTGACTCTTAGGGATGGTCCTGTGCAGAGTCAGGAGTTGGACTCGATGATCCTTGTGGCTCCCTTCCAGTTTTCTGTGAAAGGACTTCCCTTGGGTGATGTGAGCACTCATGGTGCCCTCCCAACAGGTATGCCCTGTAGTGGCAAACAGTGTGAGCTGGAGTAAGCAACCACAGCAGTCCCAGCACCACCAGCTCAGCAAGAAGATTGTGCTACAAATCATGGGGATGCAGTCACCCAGAATTACTCTGTCTGAAGCGTTGCTGAAGTTTTGCAGAACACTGGAAATGGAAAGCTTGACAGAGCACAAATACTCACCTACTTAAAGGAAGCACTTCCCTAGGAAGTGGGGTTGTCCCTGGACTTCTCAGAGGAGTCTGGGATGAGTGGTCTTGTTCTTTGCTTGGGTCTTGGCTCTACAATCCTCCAGTGGCATCAAGGGACAGGAAAGGAGTGTAAGGCTGTATGGGCACCCTCTTCACCATCATCAACTTCTGACCTCCTCTTTCCTACTTTTCCTCATAAGGAGATCTATAATACCTGTGGAGAGGGACCAATCAGTCCCTGCCTGATCTTCAAGTACCCCAAAGCCTCCATTCCCATCTCCCATCTTCAGACTGCCCCAGTGTTTTCCCAAATGCTGGTTTTGCCCCATGAAAGCACCACTGACCCCTCCACCACTCTGCAGCAAAGAACTCCAAGTCTCTCCCAGGCATCATCACTCTCTGAATTGACACTGAGCTTTCCAGGGGGTTTTAAAAACTAGAAGTTTTGCTAAAATAATTCTATAGATAGAAGGGTTTAGTCCATTTTCTAGAGGGAACTAGTTTAAATTGTGAGATGCTTAAAAACTCACGACTGCTTTTACTTCCACTACACTGAAAGAAGGGAAACCAGAAATCCTAAGATGAGTCACTTGTGGGGGAGACGCTGAAAAAGTGAATTTCTTTACAGGAGGCCACTGGGCTTTGAAATGTTCCCTGCAAAGAGATGTGAAGGGAGCAGGATTTTGGACAGAATTGACAGTGGAAACCTCCAAAACTGCAAAGGTAATTAGGATGGCAAGGGCTGGGACAGGTGTGAGGGCAATGTTTCCCCTGAATAAAAAGCCTGGAGCTCTGGGCAGCCACCACTCACCACTAGGGCAGCAATGGACTTGTGCAAAGAGGTGTCCTGGCTAGCTGGGATGGACATGGAGTGGCACAGGACCTCTGAAGGGCTTTGAATGGGACCAAAATCAGCCTGTGTTGTCAAAATGTCCCAAGACAAATACTTTATAAAAATAGTTGCTTTCCAATAGATTTTTTAATCTTTAACAAAACAAAAGTGGAAAGATGTGGAGAGAACATGCCATGTGGAGAGAACCTAAGAGTGCATCACTCTCCCGTTGTGGAGAACCCCAGATATTTAAGAGGTTTGGGACATGGTTCCAGCTACGTGACTTGTAGATGGGATGGTCATTCTTTGTTCATGATAGATGAAGGTGATAAATAAGCTTTTCATGATGAAAACAGCTGAGTTGCAAGACTGATCAGAACATATGAGACTGATCAGAAGTAAACCATGTCAGATGAGCCTGGCTTTAGAACTGTATGTCAGAGCAGAAACCTGTGCACTGGTGCTGGCAGAGTGTTGTGCATGTGCTTGGCTTGATGTGGCTGGCAGAAAAAGAGTGAGCATGATGTTAAGCAGATGAGAAGGAATTTACAGGATGTCCATTAGGAAAAATCATAGACAAAGGCTGAGGTTCTAACTGGAGGAGAGAGGCTGGAAGAGATATGCTTTTGTTTGGTTCCTGCAGCACTGAGAGACCAAATGTGTGCATTAGAGACTGCATAAAAGACACATCTGATTATAAACAGCTTCCATCCCTACCAGAAACAACCTGGGGATTCCTCAGCATTCAGTAACTGCTTGGGTCAAATTCGGGACTGGTAATTACTAGACTTCAAGGAGAGCAGTGTCATGACTCTGATGGGTATGAAATGCTATCTCAGAGATAACTTTGCCTTTCTCAGGCCTATGGTTAAACAGCGTGGCTGTGTCATACATGTCTTTACATACCACCTGCTGCAGCAGTCTCTTTCTACAGCCTGCTCAGCTCAGAGCTGGGGCATTCAAACAGCTGTTTGAAAGTACTGCTGGCATGGAGTCCATCTCTCCTCTGCCATAAGCTCATGAGGACCTCATAAACTATGTGGGATAAATTAAACCTTGACTCAGCTCCAGTGGCACATTGAATCCAAAGTAAGGATGGATTTAATCACAGGATGGTTAGTATCGAGTGGCAGAAGAACCTCCCTTTGCTGTCCTTACCATGACGTGAAATGAAGCTGCTGCTGGAGAGGTGAAGCTGCCTCTTGTGGCACAGGTTGGAGGTAACACCAAAGAGATGCCTAGGAAAAATGTATGTACTCCCTGTTCACATGGATACAAACTCCAGTGGGCTCTACAGGCACACCCCAACTGTTTGGGGTTCACACCTGTGACAGTCTTCTCCTGAGTGTACCAGCAGGAAAGTGTGAAATTTATTTGTTTTCTAAAGCAGCCTTGTTTGTAAACACAAGCTGACTTTAGCTTGGGAAAAGTTTTCATTCTGTTTTCCAACGTGTTTACCTCTGGAGAGGGTTTTGTCACAGGGGGCATCCGGATGAGGCAGATCTTTTCGGAGCTGGGCTGTGACCCTGGCAGAGCTCAGATCAGGAGGGGAGAAGCAGGAGCAGGGGGGCACAGGAAGCAGAGGGGGTATTGATTTCAGCCTTACAGACTCCTGCCAAAGGGTCGGCTCCGAGGCTGCGGGTGCCCTGTGTCGTGCCATTAGCTGGTGTCATTTCCCAGAAGCGAGACTCTGCCGCAGTCTCCCCTCGCTAATCCGCGAGGCACATTGCCACGCTGTAGGTCTGTTTGGAGGTGGCACGGGGAGGGAGGCAGGGAGGAGATCAAATTAGCCTCCTAGGCATGTACACAGGCACACTGCCCCCCTCCTCCTCCCTCTCAGAAAGGGGTGTAAGATCAGCTGCCCTCACTGAGCTAACAAGAGAGCCATGCCAAATGCAGCCAGCAGGACGGCATAGTGGGCGCTTTTCTCCTCTCCAGATCCATCACTGCCCTTAGGGACAGGGCCAAAGAGCTGAACCTCTGAGCCACTGCCTCCTGCAAAACCTAAAATACTTGTGACTCAGCTTCTGACTTTGCTTTGTGCAGGGTAATTACCCCAGCTGGGGATAAAACCTATTGGGGCACCCTGAGACAGGTTCCCCCCTGAGGGGAGCTGTGCCCCCCTGTCTCAAGGGGTTCACACTGGGACTTGTGGCAGTTTTTCAGAAGAGGTGAGGGCTGCAAACACCCCTGTTTCTCCAAACACGTCCAAGCTGGGCACAAACCTGTCTCTCATCTTACTGAATCCCAGTGGGCCACCACCATCACCCCAAAGAGAACCCCACTATCATCACCCCAACCAGTACCACAGGGAGAACATCAGGGATGAACTTGACCTGCCTGTGCTTCTAATGACTATGTGTGTGCAGACACTGCCCTCTGCCTCCTGCAGAAAGGCTTTGTTGTCGGGTTAGGGATCTGATGGGTTTTTAATTTTCCTCTCCTATGAAGCAGGGTGATCACAGAGCATTCCCCAGCCTGGCTGCATGCCAGCACACAAAAATGCTGAGAGCAAAATGTCAGCATGCCCAGCTCAGCACTGGTAGTGGCAGCTCAAATATTCAGAGCCATGGGGTGAGTGGGCTGTAAAGGTCTTCAGCCCTGCAATAAGGAAAACTTGGAGCTTCTCTTAAATATCTCATGAAAGGGAGAAATTTGGGGTTGTTTCACCCTTCAGGCTCACACTTTTCAGCATTTTTCTCCCAGGGTAAAGGTTAGGAACATTTTTGTTGTTTTTAACTATGTTGAATCTCTAAAGAGAAGGGGAAGATAAAATGTCATCAGACTTTATACACAGCTGGAGACACACCTGGCCAGGCTGCTTAGCAGAGCTGATTCCCAGCACACTCCTGGAGGACCAGCAGTGTAGGCAAGCAAAGCAGAGCCAAAGGCAGGGGAGGAGATGTAGGAGCAGAGCAATGAAATGACATTTCCCAAAGTAACAGCCAGCCTGGGGCACGGCCAGCAGTAAAATTTGTGCCTATGTCCAGCCAAGACTGCAGGATGAAGTCCCAAAGCCTGCTTGGCTTGCAGGTGGGGTGGTCCCAGCCCCAGGGGGGTACACCTGAGCTGTGTCCCATTGCTGATGCCCATGGACCTCTTGCAGTTTCCCCATCACCCCAACATCAGTGCTTCCCTTTGCCCCATGACTTCCAAAGGGCAGCAAGGATACCAGCTCCCAGATTTCCAGCAGAAGGGAAGTGCCTAGCTCCTGTTAACACCCTGGAAATCCCCTTGGACTTTTATCTGAATCAAGCCATAATGGTCCCTGATAGCAGCAGAGTCAGACCCAAATAGGCACCAAGGGCAGGGACTCAACAAGCCAAGCCCTAGGAAGAGAAGAAAATTCATGAAGGTCTCACCCAAACAGTAAATGAGCCCACAGGAGCAAGCTGGGTCTCTCATGTATGACCTGTCCTTCCCTACACTTTGGTTTCCCTCTTCAGGTAACAGCCCTGCTCCCAGTTCATGCTGTTTTGGCATGGAGGGTATCACAGGAAACACTGTTCTAAAGAATGCATCCTTTTTTTTTTTCTTTTTTTTTTTTCTCTTTCCTTTCTGGTCAATAAAACTGCATTTTGACTTTAGGGTGAAGATTTGGATCAATTCTCATTTTCTACAAAATGATTCTCTCTTATACACCAAGGAACAGAATTGAAAATGTAATCTATCTTGTTGAGAGGTAGAGTCGGGGTCATGAAAATTAACCCCCAAGTGCCATTTAGTGCGTCTTTTCACATGCCAGCAAATAGCAGAGAACATCTTTAGATTGCTAAACAGTAATTTAAAAAAAAAAACACAATCAGTTTTGTCCAGGCCTCTTAAGGGATCCTGCCACCAAGTCGCTTTTTCTCCACAGTGTAAAACAACTAAGAAAAACCACTTTCAGCCATGAATTGCTAGCAAATGCAATCGCCAGATGAGAATGGGGATCTGACTTTGTCTCACAGCGTTTAATATTTGGTTATATAAATCTAAGTAGAACTGGACTCCTTTATATTAAACAAAATCGCTCCAGAATCCACAGGATAAAAAAATAAAAAAATAAGGAATAAAATGTAATGAACATTCTCATGTAAGGCCAGGAAGATGTTGCACTTTAAATTACTCACACTGACAAAGAGAAAATGAGGTGTAGCCAGACAAGTGCAGGAAGTTTTGAGGAGACACTACTCAGACATTGCCTTTAAACTTATAATTTGGGCTTCACACTGCGAGCAGCAGTACTGGAGGCAGATCTTTTATTCATCATGGCACTTGGACCAATTATTACTGCTGATCACCAGGGATGACACCTGTAAAGGAAGCCTGGTGTGCATGGTGATCCATCAAGAGCTGCAAGAACTGCTGTGATTTTGGAGTCTTTCTTCTAAAACTTGTGGAGATGTTGGGAGAAGAGCAGAGTGGGCAACATGGAAGGAAAACCAGGGAAACCAGAGTGAGCAAGGAGGCTGTTGAAATCTTTCTTCAATGAATGGGTGGTCAGGCATTGGATCAGGCTGCCCAGAGAAGTGGTGGGATGACCATCCCTGGATGTGTTCAAAAAACGTGCAAATATGTTACTTAGGGACACGGTTTAGTGGTGGACCTGGCAGTGCTGGTTTAATGGTTGGACTTGATGATAGTAGAGGTATTTTCCAAACTTAATTATTATATGAAATAGGCCAAAGACCTGGAAAGAGCCCCTCCTGGTGCAAAGGGTATGTGCCAGCACCAGGACTCACCATTAGATCAGTTCTGCAAAGAGCAGCTGGGATATTGCCTGGGAATATTGGCAGATGAGGTCCCTTCTGTGAAGTCCATTCAGCAACTGACTCTTGGGGTTTTGACCACACACTTTATTCTCTTTAAACCAAGGAGTGTCTGCTTTCCATTGCTATGTCCTTCCCATTTGGACTGATTACTTAAAGCAAGGGGAAAAAAAATGTTACTCAGAAGGTTTCTGGTGGTGGATGGCAGTAGTTGATAATTCATGATTGGGCTTGGTCATATCTCTGTATTCTGGTTCCAGGACCTGCTTTCATTCTGCATGATAATGCAGGGAGAGGGGAAACTGTGATGTGCTGCAGTGGTGTTTTTCAGGGGCAGGCAGGGAAATGTTTTTGGTTTAAACCTAAAGGTTTCAATTCTGTGCCGAAACAAAAAGGAAAAAAATAAATAGTATTTCCTTAGGGAAGGAATTTTCACTGTGGCACTGCAAACAAGCTAACCAAGCTGATGAAGAGCCTTTCATTCAACTGATCATAAAGGAGAAAATTTTAAAAGCAACTCAACAGATTTTTATTCTCAGCTTCAAATTAGATAGAAGTGGTCAGCTCTAAATTACTATTCTTTTACTTGGCACCTAAGTTCTTATAGCACTCGAGAGAGTCCAGGATATCTTTCTTCCGGGGCTAAAAATGATGAATAAAAAGCCCTTGTAAGAGTTTCCAGGCTAAAGAAAAGACAACTTTTAATAACAGGTGCAATGGATTACTGAGAAATGATGAAGTAGTGCCTGTCAGCATTGTGGCCATGATACTCATCCATCAGTGACTTAATTACTTCTGAGGGCTCTCTTGCAGCAAAGGCAGGTTCAAAGGAGGGCAATGAGGACACTTTGCAGATAGTTTTTAGGTGTCTATAGAAAATTACAAAGATTCTTGTCCAAAAATTGTATGAGTGAGAAGCAGGGGCTGGTGTGGGGCCGGTTAGAGCTGGGAATTGGAGGCAGCAAGAAACAGACAACAGAGGTCTTGAAAGCACCATCCAACTTCTCTGCCTGATGCAAAAAGCAAGGCAAACCAGGGAAAAAACAAAAGCAGAGAGGTGTGTCAGCCAGCAGGCAGGGATGGGGAAATGCAGGGAACAGGTACGTGCTCAGCAAGACTCTGCTTGCAAAAGCCAGGGCTGCAAATTTGGATAATGTAAATGTGGAGAAAACTTTAACCTTTTAGGTTTGTGGAAACATAGGAAAGATTGTGTCTCCTGGATGGTAGGGAGAACAAACCAGAAAGAACAAGAAACAACCTATGTAGTTGGAGGGGTAGAAGATGACTTTCATTAAGGACATTGATAGCGACTCAGCTCATGATGTCCACAGAGACTTGCCAGGGATGGAGTCAACAGCTCAGTATGGATACCTAAATGCCAGTGAGATATTTAAGCCCCAAGAAACAGAAGAACGTGTTTGAACACCTCCCTGCCTTTTTCTGCCATCTTCACACTCAGCAAGTGCATCCCAAAAGAGCAAAAGCTGGCAGAGCTGCAAACGTGCCCGGGGCAGAGGCGCATGTGGATGGGAGATGTATGCACAAAGCCACCCACCGACAGCCACGGCTGTGACACCCATGGGTGACAAGGAGAGATGCCACTCAGCACAAAGCCATCATCCTCCCCACGTCCCCGGTGGCCGCTTCCCAAAGCAGCGTTGGTGTCAGCTTTTCCGCTCTCACAACAGCCGCTGAAGTGCTGCTCTAGTACTTCAAAAGGGTCTGTTAAAGTAGCACTACGGCAGTCACCAAACAAGCCACTGGTATCTATCTTCAGGGAGAAGATAAGACATCAAAGTGATTGATTCCCAGCTCTCCACGTCAAAGCAGAGCGTGGGGGCTGGTGACAGCCCACGCATCCCCCCATCCCACAGGAGTGTGGTTGCATGTGGGAAGGACCGTCACATTCCCAGTAGTGGGGTTTTTTCTGACTTTATCTCCTTCCTGTTGGCAACAAAGCTTAATTTGTGCTTTTGAAATTATTTCCTTACCTTTAAATAACAATAAGAAACACCCACGGAAAAACGTCTTGGTGCCCTGACAAGCAGATTTACAACAGGAAATGGTGACCACCCGGCAGCAAAAAATTATAATTATAGGCACATAATCCATTCTATCAGTTTGCCAATCACCACAGCATGAAATGACCCCATTAACACCCCCAAGACTTAATAATTCACCTTCTTCCAATACCCTGTCAAATAAAAAGCTCGTGGAAATGTTTGTTATTTTGTTGGATGCAAAAGCCTGTCTGCTAGCCAGCGGAAAAATGAGGGAAAGTTGTAAAAGCGAACTCTTCCCTGATTTATTTTAAATTTGCTAGCAGATAGTTGTTGATGGTCTACTTGAGAAGCAGCTGTCAAGCTGTTTTGCCCTCCCTCTCCACTCTCCTTGTTGTCTAATACATGTGATACCATCCGTCCTCAGCAGGACTGGGAGGAATACACATGTCACACTGTGAACCCAAAGAAAAGAAAATCTCTTATCTGAGCTGAGCTACCCTGAGAAGGTGCTGGCTGATGGGAGATAAGAAGAGGCTTGTTTGAGGAACCTCTGAAAGCTCCTTCTAGCCTGTTGTAATATATCCAGATACAGGCTGCAAAAGGATGATCCAAGGGTGTGTTTCATACGTGACTTTCAGAGTTTTTAACAGCAAAAAAGAAAATGCATCATCCCTACTTCCCCCAAAGTGTGTCTCAGGCTGCCACAAGGGCCCAGGTTGGTTCTCCTGGCTGATGGATGTTCTCACCAGGGACAACTCAGCTTGCTGTGTTGATAGAGCACATTTAGAGATTCCTGCAGGTTGGTTTTGTTCAGCCTAGAGAAGGGGAAACTGAGGGGAGATGACATCATGATCTGCAGATTCCTCACCAGAGGAAGCAGAGGGACAGGCACGGATCTTTTCTCTGTGGTGACCGGTGACAGGACCTGAGGGAATGGCATGGAGCTATGGCAGGGTAGGTTTAGTCAGGATATTAGGAATGTTCTTCACCCAGAGGATGGAACAGAATCCTGAGGAAAGTGGTCACGGCACCAAGCCTGACAGAGTTCAAGTGTTCAGACAACATTCTCAGGTACATGGTGGGAATCTTTGGGGCTCTTCTGTGTGAGAAGATGAGTTGGGTTTGATGATCCTTGAGGGTCCCATCCAGCTCAGGATATTCTATGACTGTGTTTCCTGAGTGAAGGTCCCCAGCAAATAGTTCTTTCACATCCTTCACACTGTGAAGGTCGTGTTTATGCAGCCCACCCATAGACACATAGGAAAAAATGTTGGAAAATGCAAGTCTTTGTACACAGCAGAGGACAGAGGTAAATGGAGTTGGTCTGGAAAGTCAGACTACATAAACCAACCCCACTTGTTTTTCCTTGAAGAAAGGCGTTGTGCTGGGACAATATCAAGCTCCCTGGTCTGAAGTAACAAGGGTGTGCTGCCCTCTGCCCTAAAATCATCTCCTGCTGCACAGCAGCAACCGAATACAAGTGAAAAATAAAATCCTGAGGCTGATGGACTGGCAGAGAAAACAAAAGAAAAAAAAAAGAAAAAGAAAGAATTGTTACAATCAGTTAAGCAACAGAATTACTTTCCAAGGAGGCAGTCAATAAGGCAGAAACACGGCGATACAAATAGCCTGGAGGAACACACTGGTGGCTTTAGTGCAGCCAGATCTTTTCCATTAGTGGAGAGGGACTGCTTAGCCGGACACGCAGGGTCACTTTCTGCTTCAGTTCCTCCCAATCAGCAGCTAAACTAACAGGTGCAACCCGGTGTTTAAATCTGAATGTGGATAATGATCTGCCAGAGCAGCGACGACAAAAACGGCGTGTCGGATGCCAGTGGAGATGAAAGTGGGGGCTAATGGCACATGGGCTCCAGGGACCCACAGCATGGAGCAGGAGTTCAGCCTGTCCCCAGCACCATGGCTGATGGATATCCTGTGTAACATGAGTAGAAAATCCAAACACAATTACAAGAGGTCAAGTATCCACATCAGAAAGCGACGGAAATCACGGGAAGTGATTATTAATAGCCATAGCAGAGATGCTGAAGACTTAGCAGAGGGTCTTTTCGCAAGAAGGACGTACCTGTTTTGTAGGGGAAGGCAAGCTCTTGCCCCTCAGTGCTGTCAATCAGGCTTTCTGTCTCTCAGCAAAAGGTTTAGGTGCAGGAAAAACACAATGGGAGTGGATAAGAGCAGTAGGTTAGATGTGTTTCCTACTCTGTCCCAGCCTTTGTGTGAAGTCATGGGCAAAACCACCCCATCCCTGATAAGTGAATGATAATTGTCTCTCTTGCTCTTGTGGCCAGGCATTGGACTGATGAGGCACATAGGAAAACTGAGCAGAGATGATTAGTGATGACCCCAGAAGCATTGGGTTGTAATTACAACTTCTCAGCTTTTGTGAGCAAAATCTGATTCTCATACCCCCAAGAAGTGGAGGTATGGAACCTGCCTTGGAGTAGAGATGGTCTGCCCTGAAGAACTGGACTTCCATTGTCTCCAACAGGCATGAGATCCAGCAGCAACTCCTTATCTGGGCTCCGTGTCACACATCACAGGAGTTACCACACCAGAAGCCAGCATTTTGGTCACTGGTACTGGCAGATTTCAGAGGTTTTACCCAGACAAAGTAGAGAGGAGTATGGCAGTTTTCTCCCTCCATGTATCTGACTTCCCAAAGCAACAGCCTTGTTTCTGCAAATCCTGTCCTTGGCTTGCTTCCCTAGCTTGTGGTCCTGTATTTAACCTAGAATTCAGTTCCCTAAAATACCCAGTTGTACAATAATTTACAGTTCTGGAAGCCACCAGAGTTAATACAGATTTGTGCACAATTCTTCTCGTTGAAATACAACTGATTTTCAAAATGGTTTAGCTTTTGGGTGAAAGAGGGCATGAAGCCAGATTCCATCCAGGAGCAAACCCAAGAATGATGTCAGATTTGGGGAATCTCTGAGGATGATGCCAGATTTGGAGCAAGTTGGTCCTCTGGTTAGAAAAATTTCTTCTCTTTGGGTAGAAACACTAGAAGATGTGGTATGTGTTCCTTTGAGGGGGTTGGATGGCAGATGAATCCCTAATGCCTTCTTTAAACAGCTCCTACTCCTTTGTAGAAAAAGAGCTCACAATATTTGCATTTCCAGGGAATTTTTTTTCTCTTGCAATCTGCAACCCATAACTGTTACCTTGATGCAAAATAAAATATGTAGACATAAAATAGAAAATTCCCCATTTTCTAAGCAATAAATATGATCAGTGGTTCTTTGTTCACTCTGAGAGTCTGCAAAAGAAGGCCTAAAAATTTGAAAATGTAGATTACTAGCAAACCTTAAAGGTCACCTTGGCACATAAGGCATTTAATGAATTCCTGGATTGATCTTTGTCTTAGTTCTTCTGGAATTGGATTAAAATGATCATATTTGCACAGTCTCATTTTTTTTGGAAACATAGTGCTTGGTTTCATTAAGTAAACTAGAGGGTTTGCTTCAAAAAGAGTAACTTTATGAAACTAATTTCAACTAAAATATGGACATATACGTTGCAATAATAATCCAGCTTCATGATTGTTTCAGTAATTCAAATTGTCTGACAGACAAGAAAGGAGAGTAAATTCAGCTTTGAATTGAAGGCAATGTATAGCTGGCACAGTTGACTTCAGAGGATATTGGGACATGTACCTTATTCTTGGGCAACTTCAACAGGTATGACTAAGACTGCATTTTTAACCAGACAGTGTACAGGCACCAAAATAAATGCTCAGTGCTTGTGGTAGCCCAGTCTGGAGCTCCTCTAACAGTGTAGGTCCACACACGTGAAAAAAGTCTGATTCCTTATGCAAAGGGATTTTTATACATGCTTAAATCTACGTGGGAATTACTGCTAATTCCAACTTCCAAGAGCTAAATTGAAAATGTGCTTATTTAAATTTGCTATTCAGCAGTTCCTTAATTGCAGTTTACAAAGTCTGAGTGCACGGGAACATCCCCTGGAAGACCTGGAATTCTTGGCAAAGGACAGAACTGACGACACGGTGCTTTTTTCCCTGTTCCTGGAAGACATCCTTGGGAGCTTCCAGCTTTCTTGTCTCACAGTAAGGACCAAACATCTCCAGTTTCTGCATGCAGCTCTCTAATCCCAGCTCAAGGCTGCAGAGTCCAGGAGATATCAGGGAAATAAAAAGTCAGACTGAATATTTTAGCATTTAATGTAAGTTGCATTTCCAGGAGGATTTATGTCCTAGCACACATTTCAACAGTTAGTTCTGTAACACGTGATGCTTCTGAAGCCTTATCTTCTCTTTATCAGTTGAATAATACAGGCTATTGCTTAGTCAGACTAAATGGGATTTTAATTGAATGTTTCCTTTAAAAACTCAGTGGCACAGAAAGGACAGAGTCAATGTTGCATGAGCATGTGTTCAGTACTCCCAAAAATGACATGCACCCCCTCAAACACATCTATATACTCACTGCAGGTCTAGTGTGAATATCATTATTACGGTATTCCTCTGAAATCTACATTCAGCACTGATTTCCTTAGGCTATGAGTGAGCACATAGTTGGAGAGCGGGCACAGAATTATAAATATTGCAACTGGTGCCCCTCACCTCACCCAAAGAGCCTGGGATGGCTCCAGGAATCACTGGTTACATTCTCATGACCTTCCTTCACTGTGCAGAAAGGCAAATGAGATGATCACTGTGGTCTCTCCTTGTTCCTGTCCTTGCTAAAATAAAAGTCACCCTGTTCCTCACCCCTCAGTTGATTCCCAAAGGCAAGTGCTGGCTCTCACATGGATCTCCAAAAGCCTGTGCACCACACTTTGGATGTGGCTTTTGCCTGCCTTGATCTGATTGCAGAAGACAGCCATCTGTGGATCTGCATGGGATAGGGATGTTTTTAAGGGCTGGCCTGGTCTTTGGTCTAAGCATAGGAAAAATATCCCTCAAAATTAGGTCAATATGAGCCCTTGGCTGATTTGGCACAAGCTTCACCCATCCACGTACACAACTGTGCCTTAGTCTTGACTTGGGGCACCCGTTGTCTCCCAGTGACAGTCCTCCCAAACAGGAGAGGCAGCCTAAAGCAGTAGTTTCATGAGGATGGGCCCCCAGCACAACTCAGATTACCCACCAGAAATATTTCTGCTGCATCTCCACGGATGTGATGGGCATTCCCAGCTCAGCTTCTTCTGGTGCTTCACAGCGGCATCTGCAACTACAGGGCTCTCTTCCTGCATCTTTCTGCCCTTTCCCAAGCCCACAACCCGTGTCCCACCACCTGTACCTCCTCAGTAACTCCCTGTGTGCTGCCTCAGGCCAAAGCTCTGATTCTGAGTACACTGATGATTGCTGAGCTCAGGCAAACATACTGCTTGCTGTAATTCCTGCCTAATTTTCCTTCCTAGCCCCCAAAAGGGATATAACATGTCATTGTCCCAGACACAATGGAATTTGTTTTGTCGTGCATGCTCTCAGCCCTGTAGTGGATTTCCTTGCCCCTCCTTATGCACAGCCGTCTCTGCAAATCTGTCCCCTTTTCTTACACATCCCCTTTGCTTTTACCACATCGATCCCTTCACTGTGTCCAGATTTACCACATTTTGAACTCTGGCTCCAATAGGGACACTTTTTGAGCTGTGTGACTCCTAGAGAGTTAAATCCCTCTTCAGACTTCCATTTTACTTTTTTTGTTGTTGTTGTTCTTAGCCCAAAATAAAGATGGCTTTTTCTGGTTTAGCTTATACTGCTTGCAGGCTGCCTTGCTCCCAGCTACATCCAAGCCACTTTCCAGTAGTAACAGAAGGAGAAGAATGCTGAATGTGTGAGCAGGAGTGACAAAGGCTGCTGTGCAGCAGCATTTGCTTCTGGGACCACTCCACATCTCTCTTCCCCCTTCTCACCTGAGCAGAACTTGCATGGATGACTCAGAGCTAAAATAGATATGTGCCCAGAACAGTCTGCACAGTAGGAATCTAACCCTGTGCCTCGTGGAGCTGGAAATCTAAGGAATTTATACAGAAATCAAGATGCAGTTATCCCTTTCAGACTTGCTACCATTTCACTGAGAATAAATACCTGTCATCTTCCAGGTCATTTCAGCCTTCTCCAAGCTTTGCTTTCCCAGTCTGAGGTCCCAGGTATTTTTCAGATGAAAACACTGCTTTTCCCTTTAAAAGAGCAGTAACTATTAAAATCAAATGTTTTGTAGCTCTCGAATGGGCTATTAGTGCCCTACCCATGTTGCAACACATCGATGTCAGCAACATCAAGGCAAATTCTCTGCCTTTCACCCCCTGGGCTTATGTCACTCATGACCTGATGGAGGGAAATGCAAAAGCTGGTGTTTGACTTTGGGGTGAGCTTTTCGGGGAACCATGTGCTGTTTGGTTTGTCACAGAGAACAGCAGAGTTGTCACTTTACATCCCCTCCAGTGTGCTTGGCTGACTTAGTACCCATGATAACCTCAGCAGCTGCCCAGACTTCTTCAGACAGTGCCTTGGCTGCAGATCCACCTCCTCAGCTCTCCAGGGGAAAGGGCTATTAGAGAGAACATGCTTCCCTTCAACTTCCCCCAGCTCGCTCAGGCTTGGAAATTCTCCATTCAGAGCTGGCTATAGCAAAGGTCGGGGTTTTCTATCAGGCTTTTTTCTTCCCTCTCTCTGGCCTGGAAGAAAGCAGCAGAACCACAGGTGATGCAATTCGATTAGAAGCTCCTGAGGCTTAAATTAAACAGAATTATTTATAAAATTTCTGGGCCATTAGCCCTGTCTGTAGCAACAGCCATACCAGGACCTCTCCCTCACCCCTCCCACATACATTTCCCTTCCCTTATAAAGGATTAGTGAGATCTAATAAAACAAAATAAATACCCCCCTCCCTTTCAAAAAGGAGGAAATGGCAACGGCAGTAACAAACAAACAAGTGACAGCAGCACTGGATGCTGGATGGTTTGCAGGTTGCTGTGTGACTCTGGCTGTGCTGCATCCCCAGGGGGGAGTGAAGCCCCCCAAGCAACCTCTGTGGACCATATGGGTGTTGAGAGGATGGCAGTGCTGACCACCATCAGTGACTTTTCCTTCATCCTCAGTCTGCACAAACCTTCACGGTGTAAATAAATCAGAGTCCCAGGGGGAAGTAAATTTGGGATGCTGCAGATGTACCTAGCACTCATATATTTCCCTGATGCACTTCCCAGGGCTGATGCTCCCTACATCACCACCAACATCCCATCCCATTCCACCCCTCCAAGCCTCACCAAGGAGCACCCTGAAGAACCAACATGCCATGGCTGAGACTGTGTGCATTTCATTTTTTTCTTTTCTAATTCTTTAGTTCTTTGTTCCCTCACTGATGAGAATTTAGGCTTCAGGAGAGCTGGACTTGTTCATATTTCACCTCCACCATAGCAGCTGGGCTTTATCCAGGGTGAGACTTTATAATGAAAATCAAACTCTGCTCTGCCTTGTTGCTGGTACTGGGAGCATCAAGTCAATCATCAAGTTATTTTGCAATGTACAGTAAATCTGCAATAGCTGGCAATGTGACAAATGATCTCCACTTTGCTGAAAGGAAATCACTAAACTGGCTTAGCCTGGAAAATTTTGTTTCTCTGGTTTCAATATTTTATCCCATAGGTTCTGTTTGTCTGATTGAGTTTTTGTCTCTGGGAAAAAATCAGTTTGACAGACAAGAATTTTCTGTTTACACTGAGAAACTTTGTTCTTCCCTGTTTTCCTGCCTAAGCAAACTAAACATTTTACATTTTAGTCATCTCCAGCATGTCTGCCCTGCAGGAATGTTACTGGTGCTATTTGCAGAGAAATGATGCTGAATAAAAGAGCAAAACTCGTCCCTTGGTATTTTACACTTCCCCTACCCTTGGCTGATTATCAAATATTTCAGTTCGATTTAGTACTTCTTTCTAGCTTTGTCCAAATTATTTGCCTTGAACAACTCTTATCTTGAAAGTGTGTCAAGTTCAGTGTCCCCCATGGGAATCCCAGGACTTCTACTCCAGCCAGGAAATACTGTGAGCACAACCTGTTCTGAAGCAAATAAATCATCTTACAGGAGGAAAATAGGCAGAAAAGTCTCCTCTCTGCTCTCCAAAAGTATTGTTCACCTCCTGGGCCAAAGTTTAGAGCTGCTTGTGTTTAACTGGCATCAGTTTAACAGTTCCCAAATAATAACACAGTTAGATACAGTCCAGAGCAGTAAGAAAAGGTGGAAAAAGTGGAGACGAGATCCACAGAACTTTTACGAAGCTTTTACATTTATTTATATGTATAAAGACAAACTTTGCATATATAAAGAAGATAAGTTTTTATCATACTTAAGAAGATAGGGCTGTGTTTCATTTAATATTTAATTACAAATATTACTCATTACAGTTCTTCCAAGCACTTGTTTACTAATTGGAGAACTGTCATGATGCTTTCAAATGATATTCAAAGGGAGCCAGTTTCAAAATAAGTAGAGTAACATACATGATAAAGTTAACTATAGTAATTGTCTCATTACGTATACAGGTAATATAATAAATCATATATGAAAGCATGTTCTGACCTCCTCCTGAGCTAGGAAACAATTAAAAATGAAAAAAGAATGGAAAATCCAACTCAAAAAGTATCAGGTCAGAACTCTCCTTTTGACAAAGGGCAAAGAAAACTCCCAAGGCTTAGTGGTCACTCCTAAAGACAGAAAGAACTCAGGATTTCCAAGTGGGCTCCACTTTTGGCAAAGCAAGTCATCCAATGTCTGCATTAAATCATAACCTGAAAATAAAGGGCATTTCAAATGTCACTTGATGTAGTGCTCTGACATGGCTACATTTTGGTAAGAAACCTACCATTAGCTAAGATTTCTATTTCAAGTTTGCACAGGACTCAGCATCCTTTTGACATCCTGCTGCAAGTACCACAGAAATAACCTCATTTCTGGCATTTCCCCACCTGTATGAGCGTGGCTGCACAGCCTTAAGCCCTTGGTCTGTGTGTGGCAAATACTTCAAGAAAGACACTGAGGTGCTGAAGTGAGTCCAGAGAAGGGCAATGCAGCTGGGGAAGGGTCTGGAGAGTAAGTCCCATGAGGAGCAGTGAAGGGAGCTGGGGGGGTTTAGCCTGAAGAAAAGGAGTCTCAGGGATGACCTTATCACTCTACGGCTGCCTGAAAGGAGGTTGCAGCCAGAGTGGGGTCAGCCTCTTCTCTCCAGCAAGCAGTGACAGAAAAAGAGGATACAGCTTCAAGCTGCACCAGGGCGAATTCAAGTTGGACATCAGGAAAAATTTTTTCACAGAAAGGGTGGACAGGCATTGGCACAGTCTCTCCTGGAGGAGCCACCATCCCTGGAGGTGTTCAAGAAAACACTGGACGTGACACTCAGTGTTCTGATCTAGTTGGCATAGTGGCAATCAATCAGAGGTTGGACTCGATGATTTTAGAGGTCTTTTCCAACCTAGATGATTCTGCAAAATACAGATCCTATTTCTCCTTTTCCTTCCATTTGTTCTGGTCCTGCACAGCCATTCAAAGCCAGTACGAAATGTCACAACTGTACTCAGTGATGTGAAGGTCAGTCAATGCCAGTAATGATGCCTCAAAGTTAATTACCCCCTGCTTTTGGGGAGAGGGAGTAAAATTATGAATATTATCCTGAATTTAACAAACACAAAAGAGCATTTAATTATTCAGGTTACATTGTTATCCCCAGACACTTTCGCGTTTTCTACAGGATCTGCTCCTCTAGGGCAGGAGGTAATTGCTTATTTCCTTGTGCACTTCTGCGGTAGTTCTGGTGTAGTTAATGATTTATTAGGAGAGCTGGGAGTGCTCAGCTGCTCTGCAAGTCAGCCAGCATTGCTGTGCCCAGCACCTTTGATGATGATAACAAAAAATTCAGGAGCCCAGAACGAGGGTCACTAATCAGGAGTGCTGCCAGGCGGTGACACGGCGGTGACACCAGTCCTCTGCAGTGATTCCCCTCCTGTGAGATACCTGTCATGAGTCAGGCTCTGGGAAGAAAAGATAATTCTGGTGTTCTGAAGGCTCTCCCACGCCTTGTTTACCTGCTGCAAAAGCCTCCTCCAAGCCAGGGGAAGCCCAGCTGCATTGGCACAAAGCCTGTGGTCCGGCTGGAACTCTCTCCAGACTTACAGGTTGTCAAGTGAACATTTGCATCAATTTAATTTTCACATGAGTCATCATTAAGTGATTCAGTGCCTCTCTGAACAGCCCTCAAATGGATCTGACCTTTCTTTCAAAGGTTGACCTCAGGTGGGGATTTAGAGAAGGAACAGGAGAGTGATTCAAATGCAGATGCCAGGGTCAGGCGGCTTTGGCTTGACAAGGTGTAGCTCATAAAGGAGGAGTTGTCACTGCACAGGCTTTTTTGCTGCCTGGTATCCATTAGCAAAAAGGACACCATGGATAGGGATAGGGCAGGGAGATCTTTGCAAGACAGAAATAAAAATCATGTGCACGGGACCCCAATGCTGAGATTGGAATGGGTTTGTGAGGTGAGACCTAACAGCTGTATGAGACTTACCCTGCAGAGCCTCTTTGCCTCCTTTTTGCCTGGAGCAAGCTGTGTTTAATATCAGTAGAAGGGAACACAGAATCTGTGTGGGTGACACTTACTTTTCTGAAAGCACAAAAGCCCATCCGTTTTTAGTCTATCAGCTTCTGCAGCTACATGTGTTGCCTACAGACACTTCTCAAGTGCACAGAAACAATGGTTTAGCACCCAAGCAGTCAGGCAGGTGGCTTTGAAGACCAGTCCCAGCTCAGGATACTTTCAAAAGGACTGTAGACTCATCACTCATGGAGAAGCAGAAGGAATTGCAGCAAGTGGTTTGAAGAAGGTAGAACTCAAATGTGGTGGTGATTTTTGAGCTTTGATAGAGGGGGAAGGCAAAGCTCTGAGGGGAGACAAGTACCAGAGAAAGAATCCACTTACGCATGGGTAAGATTTGCCACATCACACCTCTGCAGACTTCTACTGTTCTCAAAAAACTAGGGATGGAGCAAATATCAGAAGTAGGTGGCCAGTCAGGCTGAACTCCCTTCATTGTCAATACTTTTCCCAAATGGTCAAAATTTGGTTGGATGATGTTGGGCTCAGCCTTGCAGAGCCCAGCATGTAAGACTCACCCACCATTAATGAGTCAGCAAACAGCAACTTCTAGAGGATCACCTGGCAAAAGACCCCTACAGGTACAGGTCTACATTCAAAAGTGGCCCATGGTGATCATCCTCCCCACCTCCCTTCCCTGTCTTTGCCACATGATCTGTGTCTACAAAGGTGCCACATTATTTTCCCTTGTGCACCTATTCTTTACACCATCCCAGTAGGTTCAGAGGAAAATTCAGGTTGGAAGGGACCTGCTCCAGTCTTCCTGTGCTCTGTCACTCAGTTTCTTAGCAGAGAAAGCCTTTAAAGGCTCACAAGGAGTAAGGAGGACCTGCTGGTTTTAGGAAGTTTCCAGAAAAATTACTTGCCTTGAGCCCACCTCACTGAGCAAAGTCATGTCTCCTTTGCCCCAAAGTGACCCATTCCCAAATGGTACTTTCCTCCCCCTCTTCCCACTCTTCAGCATCTCCCCACCAAAAATCCTCTTTGTATCACTCAAACCCCTTGTTTGTTCTTGGACTTACACCAGTTTTGGGACCCACCAGCAACTCTTTGCCCTGATACAGTCAAGAGGGGCACAAGTCTGATGTGGAATATTCTGTCTTCTCCTGAAGGTTTGTTTTTCAGAAACTCTCCATTTTCAGAGGTTATTGGCTTGTTCTTATCATGGAAGCTGCCCCTGGCAATACTCATCCTTCCTTTGTAACAAAAACATCCCTGGCCTGAAGTTATGTAAGTGTCACATGGGTTTTAAGCATTTTTTTCCCACTCACTCATAAGTGTCAGTTAAAGTTTCTTATCCACAGGCTGGGAGTCCAGGAGCAGTTCGTGTCTCTTTGGCTCCCATATCTCATCACAGGGCACTTTTCACTTCAGAAATCTCTCTTCCCTTCTCAGGCTTCTCCTCAAGTCAGGAGCAAGACTATCAACTGATATCTGAAGGGGGGGTGGTCAGCCCAGCAAGTAGCTTGTGGGGGGATATTTATGAAATAGAAAGATGCAGAGTGCTGACCCTTTCATCTTACGTTTCACTGTGAGTTTTGAACTGTTAATTTTCCAAAGTGCCATCAGGAGGGACGCCAAAGAAAGTCCCAATTACTAAAAACCTCACAACAAGCTGTAAGAGTCCCCTTGCTTGTCAAGCAACAGACTGTATTCAAAAGCATGTAGATAAGCATGAAAAATACCAGGAAACGGATAGGAAAAGCCAGAGAAAGAAAAACAGTTCCAGGCTGTCTCCATCCTAGAGAGCTGATCCAGCCATCTGCGGCACATGCAGAGCCAAACTGGAAAAGCCCAGAGAGTCTTTGTGGGAAAGTTCCTCCAAATGCATTGCCAAAGTCTCCCAGAGACCATGGTCTTTAGGGGTGTGAGGTTGTGCTAGCTGTTCCCTACAAGAGGCACAAGACAACTGTAAGCAAGAGCCAGGCTCAAATTTCTCCAAAATTGGACAAAATAAATAACATGGGAAGATATTGTTCCATTTTTTTCCTGACCAGAAATAATTCTATTTTAAATGGTTGCAAGCAAGACACTTTTAGAGGGAAGCACAGTATTTGGATGACTGTCTCTCGAACCTCTGAAATTTGTCTTGCTAACGTATAAACTGTTCCCATGACTCAGGCACAAATTCTAATGACGGTTTAATGAAGCTCTCTTTTCCCTCATGCTATATGTGCCTGATTCATCTCTTTTCACAGAATCATTAAGGTTGGAAAAGACCTTCAAGATCAAGTCCTGTAAAGTAAAATTCGACTACTTTAATAAATACTTGCACTGCTGTAGAAACACAGTTGTTGCCATACACAAAAAAGTTTTCCAGATCTGAGGTTTGTGATCCTGTTTCCCCTTTCTCTGATATCCTCATAGGTTATGGTTGGTAAAAAAAGCTTAATTTCTAAAATCAGAGTCCCACTGTGGACATTGATGTTCGAGGTTAGACCAACGCACTTGATCCTTACAGCAGGTGCAACAGCTTCAGTTGAAAGAAATTCTGGCTATTTTTCTAATTCTTGGACCTTTCACAGTAGCTTTATAGCCCATCACCAGGCTTCTTTGATGTGAACCGTCACTCATCAGCAGTAATAATACAGCAAAAGTGGTACTTGGTGGGTTTCTTCACACCTCAGTCATTCAAATGCTGATGAGATCAATTGTGTTGCTGTGCATAAAACTTTCTATGATACAATATACAATACTTGGATACATAGATTGTCTTGGGGCTTAATTTATTTGGGTTGGCGTTTTTTTGGCAATTTGATTGTTTTTTAATAGGCAAGAGGAGTATATATTGCTTAGTTAAAAAAAAAGAGGGGTTAAATGTAGACCAAAACCAACTTAAACTCTTGGGGTACCTACAGATAAGACAGTAGTTGAACTATGGCTTTTAGAACTTGGCTTATGTTGAAATTTGTGTCTTTAATGATTTTGGGGGGTTTTTGCCTATTTTTTGTTTGTTTGTTTGTTAAGGTTTCAAGAGATTGAAATTCCCAATTAATTGCATTTCTACAGAAGATTTTAATGGATCATTAATATGTGCAGTTTATTAAGCAGGCGATAATAGAATTACAACAGGAAGAGATAAAATCAGTGCAATAACTTAATCAAGTGGCTAAGCCTGCAAAATGGGGCCAGGGCTTCTGGGTTTCATTTACTCCATGCTTGACCTTGAGGCAGTGTATTTGTTCATTCATCTTCCAAATTATAACCTGCCCTAGAGGTGTGCTGTACACTTGAGAAGTCCACAGAGGGTATCTGATGAGTGGTACCTTTCTGCCCTTCAGAAACAGGGTTTGCAGCACAGTTTACAGGGAAATCCTGCCACCGTAGACAGGGGAGCAGTGCCTGTTAAACCCGAGGGGCACCCGGTTCCAACCCCACCATTCCTTCATTTCCTTTTCTTTTAGTAAACTCGTAACACCACCATCGATCCTGCTGTTAATCTGGGACAGCAGCTGACCAGCTCTTGATCAATGTCCTGACCAGGCGTCAGGCTCCATCACTTACTTAACTGCGTCCCCGAAAGAAATGGTGCTCAGCCCAGTAATGCTCTACTTAAAGGTAATACAGCTGTTCTGCAAAGCTGTTAATGGTGCTGTGCGTCTGGAAACAACACAGCTGTTAAAAACTCATTTGGGAGGAAGACACTGATGTTAGGTATTGAGAGGGGGAGTGATGTAAAGCCTCTGTGTTTGCTGTTCTAATTGTTTAATGCAGGAAAACTGGCCAAGCTTGTCGATTATGTCTTAGTTTTAAAGGCAGAGCCCATAATGCAAAGGCTGACATGGGGAGGATGGGGCAGAATGCTGCCGGCAGGGGCTGGTATAGGCCCATGGGGTCACCCCACTTTGGGCAGCTTTTCCATCAGCAGGAAATGTGGCTCTACAATTACACATCTACAAGGATATAATTGCATGTTTCATAGCAGGCCCTGACTTGCCAGAGCAGTCGTTGGTGCTGATTTCTATATAAAAGTGCATCTCAGAAGAGTTTGACACGGGGGGCTGCAAGCACCGTTTGGATGATATGCTTGGGTGATTCACATGTGCACAGGGACAGCAAAAAGACTGTGTGTCTTGCTATGCTGGAATGATCCAGACTGCCCAAATCCCTTGTGAGACACACCTCTGAAGGGTGAAGCCAGAAAATTGTAGTGGAACCAGCAGGAGAAAAGAGCTGGCAGGTGACACCAGGCAGAGACATGTACCTGAACTCCTGCATCTGCTGGAGCTTGGATCTCCCTTCAGACATCTTCAGGCATTTTGAAAGCTCTTGTGAAATCCGTGTAGAGCTCTGGCTCTCCAGAACACCACCAGTTAGTGAGCCACCAGCCCAGCTGACCAGGATGGATGTATATTCACACTGAGTCCTCTGGGAGGTTAGCAGATGGGAGATTCTGGTTCTAAGAAGCAAGAACAAGGTCAACCTCCAGTTCCCCATAGGGTGTGGGTATGCCAAGACTCAGGCTTTCTTCTTATCCAGCTCTGAAGTAGGAATAACCAAGATACACCACGTCCAGGCCAGAGAGATGGAAAATCAGAACCTCACCCTGTAGTGCAGACAACACACAGGAGGACAGGCCTGCATTCCGATCTCTCCTCACAGTTTTTCAGCCAAGGACTGTCTCTTATAGAGGGAATAAGCCATGCTTAAAGCAGGATCAGCACCCAGGAAGACAATCAGAGAAAACTCAGCAGCACCCAAGGGTCACCTGGGACAGAATGACATGCACCACTTCATAGTTAGGATGGCATTCCCTGAAGTGAAGTTTTGACTTTCTTTGATGAAAAAATACAGTAATTTCTTCCTGTTCTTCCCACACAGACATTCTCCACCATCCCATATCAGAAATTCCTAGCACACACAATAGGACCAAGACTGTTCATTTCCACATTCTCATTACTTTCTTTAGTCACACCACTGTGATGTTTAATAAGCCCTCACTGAATGTGACAGCAGTCATATGCCAGAAGCACAGACATGGCATTAGTTCTATTTCCTCCACATTGGAGTGATGCAATCATGTCTGGGTAATTAAAACTGCCCCCTACTAACATGTTTGGCTTCATGCTTTTTCTTTTATATCATAAAATCTGAGTATTTTTTCCCTTCAGATCAGCCCTGTCTGAAGTGGACAAAACCTTGTGAATCGCACAGTGAAGGCAGTGCCAAAACATCAAGGAATGAGGGAAGAACAAGTGAAACGAGAACAAAAGAAGAAAAAGCACATGAAAAACAGTAAAGTGGAGGGGAAGTGAGGGGAGGGGGACCGTCTTCAAGACTTGATATCTTGGGTCATTGCCCAGTGCCTGGTTTGAGACCTGTGCAAAGTCACCCCAAATGCAAAGTGGCAACACACACCCCCATGGTGTGAGGACATGCAGGACACAGAACACATGCAGCAGAACACGACACAGGCAGGCAACATGGAATAACACTGCTTTAGCAAAAGGTTAATGTGTACACAAAGTCTTTTCTTTTGTGTTTTGAGCTTTCATCCTGTGCCCTGACATGCAGTGGCTGTAAGGCAAGAGAATTAGGATTGCTGGTAGGTTCATGGTATCTGCATCCTTTGTCATGTGCTCTCCTCTCACACGTCTTCTCTCTTTATGTTCTTACTCCTCTTTCTCTTTGACTTTCTTCTGAAAACCAGTGGCAAGATTTTCATGTGTCAATGCTTAAAATTAGGTTGCAAGCACATTTTAACCTAAATATCAGGTCAATAGCAGAACCATTTCAGTCTCCAGTATCACTAAGACCAATGACAAATAAATGCAGTTCATGTAATGTGACTTTTAATTATTTTGTGTCTAGGGAGGAGAGTGAGGACTTGATCTCTCAGAGTGTTGCCTGTGTGATTGGGGCTTTTTGCTGATCAGGTGGCTTTAAAGACTCCTCTTGAGGTGCTTCAATTTCTGGTTTTTGCTGTGCTGGGGATCAACTAGTGGTGGATGCAGCAGCAGAAAGGATACTCCTGCAGTGTCCTTTTTGCTACCACCCAGAAGCATCTAACCCAAACACAGAATAGGTTTGCTCAGTACCAGGTTTCTGACCGTCATGATACAGTAGATTCTATGGAAAGGCCATGGCTGACAAGGAATAATTGTCACATTTTTCACAAAACCCTGTTTAGGCAACCCTAGGGTGTTAGACACAATAGAAGGTGGCGATGATGTTCAATCAGCAGAACAACATTTTGACATTAGATGTTAGATGATGACAACTCTGGGGGCTTAAACATCAAGACTTCCCAAGCTGGGGCTCCACATGTTGACCCTTCTCTCTTCCTACACTCCTGTTTCATAGTGCCTGCTAAAGCCAACACTAACAGGGAACAAAACCACGATGGTGCCAGCAGCTGAAAACCACCTTTGGAGAGACCATGGGACAGAGGTGGAGGCAAAAACAGGAAGAAGGTCAGATGGGCCAAGGAGTCAGCACAGCGGACCATGAGTCAGATTTATTTTACTCTGTAAAGAGTTCCTTAAGTGTCCAAATGCCCAAAGAACACTGACAACCTGCAGTACTGTAATTGCAAAAACAAGAGCACTTTCTCACATCTCCCATTCATGGAATACTGAATGTTCACCCCAAATAACATTCTGAATATCAACTACTCTACTTAGAGCTGGCTATTCTTTCTGGATCCTGTTGCCTCAGAGCATCCCAAATACAGCTGAAGAGGTCTGATATTAGGGCTCTAATTTTGAAAGTCTTGGCTGCCAAACTGAATTTATTAGTCCTTATATTGTTAACTGTATACTCTAAATTATGTAAGTGGTTCATGGTGACTGACTCATTGTTTGCATTTTCTGCCTTCTCAAATCTAAAGAGGCAAAATTCCTTTTTAGGCAGAGCCCCCTTTGAAGTAGTTGAGAACACTTGTGTGAATAAGAGTTTGTAGGGTCTTACCTGAAAACTCTTAAGTTATTTGGGTAGGAACCTCATCTTCTCACACATATGCAGACACAGGAAGCAAACACATAATCCTGTTGAGTGACAGGTCATAGTCAAGACAGTGTTGGATCTGTTCTGCTCAGTTGGAGCTATTCTCGGCTCTATTAAAAAGAGCGGGTCTACTCAATAGCTATTGGAACAGAAAATTTCTTCCTATGTTTGCAGATACAATGTCAAACCAGGATCAGAGGGACCTCATATTTAGGATGAACTGCTCAAGCAGGCCTGCCCTTTCATGACCCTCAAGGTCAAGTATGCCCCCATTAGTAAATAAAGTAGTGAGAGGCCTGATTATTACAAACAAAACACGCTGGTTTGCATTAATGTGTCTCTTCCTCCCCACCAAACTGGCTGCCTTTACCCAGATATCTCAGGAAGAAAAGTCCCCAGCTCTTGTCATCACCCCACCTATGCCTGGGTGTCCTTACAGAAGAATGCCACCAGGAACAGGCCAAGCCTGTGACAGAAACTGTGCCAAATATTGCACAATCCGGATGCTGCCAACCTCAAACACGAGCCTTATCCTTGCACTAACAAGCTCTCTGCTGTCTCAGAGCCCCCAAAAGCAGGTTCTCCTGCCCCCTGCCCAGCTCAGACAGCTCCACTGCTTGGGCACAGCCTGCTCCAGCACAGGGATGCTGGGCACCCTTGGAAAAGGGCAGAGATCTGGTGTATCACCATGGAGGGTTCCACCTTCAGCATTGTTGTGCCCTTTGCCATTTTTTGCCTGTCACCACCAAAACGTGGTGCACCTTTGCTGCCAGCAACCTGGAGGTGGTCTCAGGAGGGGCTGGGCAGCCACTGCTGCTGGGTCCCAGCAGGCTGGGGTTGGCAAGCCCTGCATGGGTGAGAGCAGCTCCCTTTGGGAAACTGAGCACACTGAAACAACTTCTCTCCGGTGCACCAGCTGAAAAACAAGATCACACTTCCTTTAATAGCCCACTCCTTTTTTTTTTTTTCCAGTTCCCGGTGATCTCTGAAAGGTCATGAAAGCTGCAATAACAGTCTTTAGTAATAGTAATATGTTTCTTTTCAGGTATTTGTGTTATGTGTTGGATGTTGCTTAATAAAACATTTACCTGAAGGGCATGAAAACACCCCCTCAAATGCACACACATATATCCTGCGGATAAAAGCTCCCTCTAATTGCAGCAGGAAATGTGACATTTCAAACTGGATGGATGAAGGCACTAATCATCCCCAGTAAGGAATGATCCTGCAGAGACCAGAAGAGGGAGTGGGCAATGGGAATGGGCCCAGTGCCAATATGCTGTGGAATATTTTTCTTAATTTAATAAATAGCCCTTCCATCCTCACACAACCCACTGCTGAGAGAGCAAATCTGAAGTGAAGAGAACCTGTGTCACAGCAAAGGTGAGAAGCTGGTGTTGCTTGTGACAAAGATTCTCCACTTCTCTCCACAATCTGCACATTTTCTTCTACTTCCAGAGTTGTTTAAGAGGCAGGTAGTTCATTGCCATTGACAGACTCCTAGTTAGCATTTAATTATTTTCTTCTCAAGAGGGAGGAAATCAGTTTTACATTCAATTGAATATAAACATATATCTTAAATACAGCATACATAGGGCTGCTTTACTCCCTGTCATTGTCCACTCCCCCAGGCTGTCACAATTCTCTAGGAAAAACAAAAAATTATGGTGAATTCAGACCTTCACCTCAGTGTAAGCCCATATATATGCAGTGGAATACCACTAGCTGAAATTCACTTCAAATGACACATAGACACATGAACACACAAGTCAATAAATTATCCATCTCTAATTAAAAAATCACATCTCCCTTTTCTGAACCAGTGACCTCTCCCTCTCAGGCACACCTTTGCTGCAACATTTACATGGATTTTTTTAATATTTTTTTTTTCCTTATTGTATCTCTTTGCAGAGTGATAGTCCTTGCTTATAGCAACTCAGTCCAGTGTGCCCACTGCTGGGTTCCCAGTGCCTGGAGACCCAGCCCAACACCCAGTGCACAGGATGGGCTCTGATTAGGTGGGTACAAGGTCCATGAAAGGCCACCAGGAAGGGTTGATTGCTGCAGGCTTAACTCACACTCCTCAAGGCTTGAACATGCTGAAATAGAACAGTATTGCCATAACCATAGTGTGGTAGTTTGATTTTG